>JAQIWA010000080.1:0-55834 GCA_034693305.1 Eueremaeus valkanovi | reverse complement strand
TATACCACATTGTTTAATCGTGGTTAAAATGATTTTGAAAAATAAAGATATTTTGTGAAGTTCAGACAAGTCCTTTGTTTTTTGTGAGAATGTATTCAATATATGAATTGAAATGAATAAATGAATGAATGAATGAAATGGATAGTAATTGAGTCTGAAGTGAATGTCTGACTGAATGAACGATTGGATGACTTTCACACCTGTGATGAAACTGCAGACTTCACTAAATTTGATTCGCAGAAAGTTTTTTCATATACTTATAATATCTCTATATTTTTTTGCTACACTTTTTTGAATAAATCAGAAAATTCTGGTTTTTAATGGATTTAAGATTTAGGTCAAAACTGGTTTTGCCAATAAATAGTTAATAATTGATTTGAATTTCGGTAACTCCAACGATGAGTTCGAAAGTATTGAAATTACTTTTTAATGTATTTTTATTCCAAACTTTCCCTCAATATATCTGAACTCTATGTTCTGAATCCGATGCGAGAATTGCACCAAAGATTGCGACCAATTATAATACAAGTATTGATCGATTCAATAAACAATTTAATAACTTTTCACTATATTTTCCAATAATTTTTTGTGATATTTCAAAATATTTTAATGAATCTGAAGTAAAATAATAGATACCGAAAAGAAATAAAATTTAAATAATTATAATTGCCTTTAGTTAACAATTTTTGCAATGTTTATGAAATTTATGAAAAAGATTTCCGGAATAAGAAATTGTGAGAAATAAGTAAAATTAAAAATTGAATGTAATTTCAAATATAATAATGAATACAACAATTCAGTTATATTCTTAGTTACATGTATTGCAATATATTTAACAACAATTAATCATTTTATTTAATGATTTGCACTAATGAGCGCTAATTAATGAATTATTTTAATACTTAACTATATATTAATAAAACATAATTAATAGCAATATTCAGGAATAGAATAGAATATTGAAAATTACAAATTCATTCACTGCTAAGAAATCGAATTAATATTTATAGCAAAATATAATTATAATAATATTAATAAAAAATTTTATTATTTTTATCCTCCGTTTCCTAATAATGGATGAGATTTTACTGATTTTATTGATTTCATTGGAAATCTAATTGAATTTCAAAGCATATAATTTAGAGTAACTTTAATAGAGAGTAGAGAAGAAAATCAAGAGTGGATTTTGAAGACGAAAAGCATATTTTGGAGATTATATGAATGAATGTATGAATGTTTGCCCAATAGTTGTATAATTGTGTGAAACCTTAAATCGTGAGAAATATGAATATACAGTAAAGACTGTAAGCAATGAAGAGCTGTTGGACTAAAGGAAAGACGGTTTACGTGAAGACAAGTGGAAACGCATCGACACTTACGAAACAGTTGTTCAGAGCTTCACCGGTAAAGTAGGTCTAAAAGTATATTGATTTTGAATTGGGAGGAGAGGGGCTGGTTGTGTGTGCAGGGGAGTGATTGGTGATGCCCCCATTCGAGGGTCGGGTCTGTGTTGATGAGGTAAGAGCACTGTTCCCCATTGAGGGCAATATGCTAGTAGTGAAGTTTATTCAGGGCATCGCATTTATAAAAGCATAGCAAAGAGGTCCTCCTCTATCACAGTTCAGTTTAGGCATTGCTTACGAGTGATCATAATATCAATACAACAACAGTTTCATGAATTGAAAGGTGAGTTCAGATTCTGCAATACGTTTTCTAAAGAATTTTCACTTACTTTTTAATGTGAACATATTTTTTATACTCATAGAGTGTTTACTTAAGAACAAAAAATTATTAGAAAGTTATTCTTCACTAAACGGATATTGAATTTTGAATTAATCGCTAATCAATTTTGAAGTGCTTTTAATTAAACTAAAGTGCAATTACGTTCAACTAATCACTGCTTTATATGAAAAGAGTATTTTTAATAAATTCTTGAGACGAGTAATGAGTAATTAGTTTTATTCTAATATTTTCACCGAATTTGTGCAAAATATACGAAATTCTTTGGTGAGGATTATCAAGTCGTTCCCGTTTACGCGATGATAAGTTTTTATATAAAAAGTTTATTTCAATTAATTGATAATAGCTTTCAGATTCGCTTTAATCTTATATTTAATAATTTCTATAATTTTACTCAAACTTTGATTTTTATTTCCCAGTCATCTCTAGCGAAGGCTAATAAGTGAACGAGAATTGATTTAATTGATTAATTAAAATTCAAAGTATAGTCAGGTCTGAAATAACTAAGACTCGATCTTAACCTGTATTTGAAAATATTATCGAATAGTTATATAATTTGTATCCCTTTAGAGAATACGCTTAGAGTGATCTCAACTGCTTTTTATTGGCACTGATTTGATACTAAAATAATTAATGTGTTCTCATATATAAACTAATGATTTTTTCGTCTCATTTTAAATTTAAAATTAAATTCATTACTAGTTTTTCTCTCTATAGCTATGACTTTGAGCTAAAGTAATGTTTGAATTGTGTGTTCAATGCATTCGATGTCAATATTTAAAAGTCTTTGAACTTTGAATTTAAATTTAAATTTAGTTTTTATTTCTTTTCTTCTGATTGTTATCATAGGTTGACATTCGAGAACTCAAACAAACAGTTATTATGTATTCCAATATATTTGTGCTCATATTCGGCACTCTCTTCATTGGTGTCGCTCTGGCCGGCGGCTACGGTGGCGGAGGAGGAGGCGGGGGCTATGGTCACGAACCGCCCATAGTAAAAGTTATCCACAAGACTGTCCACATTCCAAAGCCGGTGCCAATTCCAAAGTTGATAAGCGTGCCCAAGATCGTACCTGTGCCCAAGACTGTGGCAGTGCCACATCCGGTGCACATTCCCGTCAAAGTTCCCATTTATAAGACCATCAAAAAAATAATACCAATTCCCAAAACTATTCCAGTGCCGAAGCCAGTGCCCGTGCCGGTGCCCAAGCCGGTTCCAGTGCCAGTGCCAGTCATAAAGCACTACCCAGTACCTGTATTCAAACCGGTACCTGTACCTAAGCCATATGGGGTACCTGTACCAGTCAAAGTACCGAAGTATGTTCCCTATCCGGTCCACAAAACGATTCACGTACCTAAACCATACCCCGTGCCGGTAAAGGTGCCCATCTATAAGCAGATTATTGTGAAGAAACCCGTTCACGTGCCCGTCCCGTGAGTATAGTCTAATCTATTTGTTATATAATAATGATTTAACGTTCGTCTTGTGCTCTACTGTACACACATTGCAATCATATCAACGAATACTAATAGCAAAGTCTATACTAAACAGAAATGCATTGCGTTTTGCTATTAGTTTCTAAATATAACTGTCAGAGCGTATCATACGTGCAATACAAGCCATGCTGTGATGAGTTAACCTTTTTTTCTTCTCCGCTCTATTTGTTCAGTGTCTACATTAAGAAGAAACCCGTATATCACCCGCCGTCCTATGCATCATATGGTGGCGGATACGGTGGTGGGGGTGGCGGTGACTATGCAAAGGCGGCCAGTAATGTGCACGAGAACAAGCAAATAGCACCCCAACAACAGCAACAACAACACAATCATCAACAACACCATAACCACCAGCAACAGCACGGAGACCAGCAGAGGGATCAACAGCACTGAGAGGGAGAGGGAGAAGACTCTCTCGTAATGTTTTTGTAGGAAAAGCCTATTTTTATAAATTTTTGGAAGTGTTTCCGTCGAATCCAACAAAACCCGAGTCTAACAAAAATCGCCAAAACTATGTATGAAAACAGCAACTGATGTCGTGTCCGCTCGACTCAAATTTCAAATAATCTTCAAAAGACTAAAAAAAGACTATATTTATGCAGAATTTGGAAATGAAAGCACAAAAACCTGTTTATTGATTAGTATTTTATTTTTTATTGAATTTTTTAAATAATTTGTTTTAAATTATCATAACTTTGGAGACAATTGTTTTTTAGGAACATTTACTCATTTAGTATAGTTTTCCCATTAATTCATCTCATTATGACTTTTACAACTGTTTTGTTTCATTAATGAGACGAAAATTGTTATCTACTTAACGACGAGTTAAATATTAATATAAGAGAAAAACTTTTGTTGATTATTGTTGTTTAAAAAATTCTTCACTTTTGCTAATCTATCGAATCTCTACATAATTTTCTCTAATAATGTGCTACTAATAGCCTGTACTGTATGTCGGAGTGAATATAGAGTCACATTAATTGTAAAAATTTAAAATTATTTGTAAATAAATCGATAAATGAAATAAAAAATCAATTTATAAATAGAGTAAACTATACTAACGACTAAATTATTAAGATTTATATTCTAATAAATTCACTCAAATTCATAGATTTATTAATAATACTAATTAACAGAATATTTATGGAGAAAATTGTAATCATATTCTAAGGCATTCTTTCACTCGTTTTTCTTTCTTAAGAGAAAAATAATCACACAATGAATTAAAATATAAGTTAGTATTACTAATACAATCTGTGGCCGGTTATATAAAAGTTAATTTAAAGGTCATTTGCCCCAGCATTGCATACTATGAGAAACAGGTCTTTTACGCGCCTTCAGCTTTGGTGCCAAAGATAGAGAAGAGAGAGATTTTGCATCAAATCGTTGTAAAGAATATATTTACGGTTAGAACCGAGAAGTGAAAAAAAAATTATTTTTTTTTGTACGAAAAATACTTGACTTTGGCCGACAAGCCTTAAGCCTAAATTAAAAAAAACTTCAAAACTGTCTGAACTTAAAGAGATAAACATAACCTGAAGTTATAATAACCATAATTTGAATTAATCTCATTTAAAACTCAAAAATAAAATAGAAATCATATTTTTATTTTAGTTCTTCTAATTTTCTTGACTCAAATGTAGAGATAAAGTGGTAAAACATTTCCTTTTTTCCTGCAATCATACAAATCATTTGCATTAATATCTTTTGCTAACATTTTAGCTTTTATTTAAAAAGTCGTTTAGTTTTCTTTGCATTTAATTTTGAATTCTGGTCTCTCTCTCTCTCTCTCTCTCTCTCTCTATCTCTCTCTCTCTCTCTCTCTCTCTCTCTCTCTCTCTCTCTCTCTCTCTCTCTCTCTCTCTCTCTCAAACTGAACATAAAAGTTATTCAATTCTTAAATTAGTTCTTAACTTAAATTCTTATTTGTTTTGCAGCGCTTTTGGATTTTATATATTCAGGATTTATTGCAAATTTATGCGAAAATTTACTGTACTTTACATAAGAAAACACAAGTCATAGGAAATATTCAAAAGACTTATTTTTACTGTAAAAAGTAAAAGAGAAATAAAAACAATATAACTGTGAGTAATAGAAAATAGAAATTAAAACAAATCTATTTTTATATTTATATATAACTTCTGGTATGGCTTTCTATGGCTTTCTGTCGGAAATTGTGCTAAAATTATATTTATGTATAAAATATATAAATAAAAGTTATAGTAATTCTGATTTTTAAAAATATATTTCCTGTTTATCTTATTTTAAAAAAATTCACTTAAGTTCTGATCTCATCAATCAATAGTTAAACTGAATTTTATCTTTTCATTAATGCATACCTTTTTGAATATAATTTTCTAAAATAGTGATCAGATTATGGCTAAAAAGCATCAAATTCTTCAATGATTTCCTAAAAAAAGTTGAGTTTTTAAAAAGTTTGTTATTATTAATAAGTTCTTTAAAAATAAGAGCCATTTCTATAGTAAATATTGACTTATTTGAAGTCAGATTCTAATTCACCCAACACTCAAATATATTCTACTCCAGAATTGTGCTAGACACTATAAATAAAATGCTATTTTCCTTGCAAATTTAGAGAATTCTTACTTGCTTAGTCAATCTCGAAAGTTCCAGCTCAGATTAAAAAACAGATTGATAAAAATCTGTTACTTTCTATAAAAAAAATTATCCTGGCTCACATAATTGACTATTGTTACAATTAAGCAATGGCATATTACTGTATAGTATACAATATATAGAACGGGTAATAATTGAAAAATTCATTATTAAGTTGAGGACAATATTTGGGATTAGTATTAAATTAAACTAAATTTATAATTGAATTACTCAATGAACTCAAACACTATTCGATTAATTTTTATGCAATTTAAATACTATACTATACTATAAGGAATTATTTGTAAAAATCTTAGATTTTTGGTGACTTGTGGGACAATAGGATCGATTAAATGATCGAAAATCACTTAAATATTGGTATAATTTGGGGAAACTTTCGTTAATTATATGAAAGATAAAGAAGCGATCAGTCATTCGTCAATTGATTGCGATTACGGCAATAGGTTTCCAACATTTGTCAACTCATACGACCGAATGACTTATTGTATCCAAAATAATAATTATTGTCTTTTATTCATAAAATAAGTGAAATTATTGCTGAAAAAAGTAATTATTGATTCGAAGCAAAAAACCCCAATTAAAACATTGAACTCAACACTGATTCTGAAGTGAGAGTGTATTGTCTGTATTGTCTGGAGTGTATGGAAGTGAAAGTGTTCTTCGGCTCCCAAATCGGAGAAATGTTAAACCAATAAATTATATACTATTGCAGACTATTATTGGATTTGGTATTGGATTGCATGCAAACCATTGATTATATGATTATATTTATATATAAAAAATAAATACAAATACAAGACAAGAGTGAGTCTAAGACTGAATGCATAAATAGGTTCAAAGAATCACTTGCAGAGAATTTAGGTTAAGAGGAAGAAAAATAATTCATTTTTCTTAATTCATAATATAGATCGAGTGTAGAAAAATCTAGCATTAGTGCAATGATCCTCGAAATGCAGTTTTGCTGAAAAAGTAATTTTTTAAATTCATTTTTAAATAAACTTATTTTTTTGTTGCTTTTCTTTCTCTAAAAATATTTTGCATAAACTCAACGAATATTTATTGTAAACTCAACTCTTGGAGAGAAAACAATTATATATTCACCACAAAAAATAAAGAAAATAAAGAAATAGTAATAATAATAGAGTTTATTAATTAATTTTTAGGTCAAAAATGTTAGGCTTCAATAAATACAACTGTGCAACTTGATTGTGCCATTGTCTCAGTACGTATGCTCTCTGTGCTTATGCTTATGCCTCCGATTCCTACACTACAGTAGTAACTAAATTATATTCTCTCTATTCAATTGTGATTTACTTATTGATTGACTTTTGTTTTAATCATATATTTTATACTAATCTTATCATTCAATTCAATTCAATTACCAAATAGAGGGCCAAATAGTAATTCGGGTCAGATTGTTGTTCTAGCCATATAGCACCTGACCAATACTGTATACCTGACTGTATAGCTCATCAATGTGTTCAGCACACTTTTCTTGTTTAGTTCAGAGACAGTATTGTGCCTTTGGGTGCGGTTCCAAAAATATTCTTTCCATTTGAACGACAAAACTATATAATATATAATATATGGCCTAATCTTAAGCATATCATAGCAAACATAGCCATTTGAGAATTAGCCATTAGCCAGGTTGATTTGAAGATAAGTTTGATTTAATGAACTGATTTAATTGAAATGAGCCGTAAGACAGGAACACGTGTTCGCTCCGGATCACTTTCCGATTTTAGCATTTCATATATTCGGACAAAACATTCAAATATTCGACAATTTTTTATAGAGAATAATAAAAATTCAAATCGACTTACGATCAAAAACTATTCCGAAGTCAACACGATTTTAATGAAAGTTTTATGATTTGTGATAACCGTTGCGTAAAGTTATAGTCAAATCGTTAATCACCGCTAAGAGAGAGACAAACACTTAATAAAAACAAAATTAAAGCGATTTTCGTATAATTTTATTATTACTTAAAAAAATTTTAATTACGAGACAAACATTTCAGTCATGTCTTATGTTTTAATACTAAACATAAAGTTATTTTTTGTGTATAAAACTAACGTTTATTTCTGTTCTATAAATATTGGATTTGAATTCAAAAGAAAATAATATTTGTTTTATTCATTCGCTTTATAAGTATATAAATCAGAAGAAAAAGTAATGAAATAAGAAATTTGTGTCAAAATAATTGTGGCTTTAAATGCGATTCAGTTTTAATCATGATTTTAATGAACTCTTCTTCCATTCAAACCATTTGTATCAAACTTTTTCTTTGTCCGACTCATCAGAACTGTTTGAGTCCTCTTTTGTCGACTTTTTCGTCACTTTTTTACTCTTTTCGTCGGTTTTAGGTTTTGCCGACTTTTTTGTTGTCTTTGCTTTTGATGTCGTTTTCGACTTAGATTTCGGCTTTGCTTTGGCTTTAGTTGTCTTTGTCTTCGCTTTAATAGTCTTTGTCTTCGCTTTCGTCGAAACCTTTTTCTTCTTCGGTTTCTTCTTCTGTTCGGATGTGTTCACAACTGTCAGTCCGGATCTGCCGGCCATTGACTTCAATTTGGTCAGTCTGTTCAGCAGATCCTTGTTCTCCCGTCGGCTCATCTTTTTCTTCCATTCCTCCAATTCCTCTAAAAACCTCAATTTATCGCTTTTGGCCGATTGCTCATACACTTCCTTCTCTGAGGGGCTCAATGACGACCATTTGGCTGCAGCCCTCTTGAAGGCCTCGGGAATGGCTTCGGATTTGTCTCTTCTCTGAAGCGCTTCTCTTATGAAGAGATTTAATCCAGTCTTCGCACGAATCGGATAATCAAGTTGTTTGAGCTCTCCTTTGAGCCGACGTCTGGCCAGTAATCGCCTTCGGGTCTAGAGTTAGATTAAATTCAGATAAACTCTATTCATATGAATATCACTTCTATTCCTCTCAAACCTTAGTCTCAATCGAAATGCTTTCCATCTGTTTATCAGTCAAAGAGTTCTTCCATTTTTCCAATTCTTGTTTGTATTCTTCGCTTCCAGTCTTTGCCTTCTCTTTGAACTCTTCTTTGGTCTTCTCATCCAATTGTCTCCATTGGGTGCCAATAGTTTTGGCCAATTCTTTGAGCTTTAGGTCCGGGTTTTGTGCGCGAAGACGAGCCCAAAGGTCTTTGTAGAACATACTGTACCCGTTCTGCGGCCTCCGAGGCCTTAACGGCACTTTACTGTCCGACTCCCGTCCTATGTGTCCAAACATATTGGCCAAACGAATCGACCCAAAGATCGGCAATACTTGACATTCTCTGAACACAAGTCCATTGTTTGGATGCAAAGCCTTCAGAGCTGTTCTGCCAATCGCTGCGATTAAAGACATTTCGGACCAAATATAGGATCGGTTTTAACGTTAGTAGAGATCAGAAACCGATTATAAGTTTTGTTTTTATTTTAATAGTTTTATAATTAATTAAAAAATAACGAAATAGTAATGAACAGAGTTTGAGAACAATAGGGAACAGATGTAAACATTGTAACTGATCCTCATATAAGCCAATCACTCAATAGGATTGTGGACTTGTATTGAAAGCCACAAAAGGCGCCAATAGATCAACGCATCCATTCATTGGCTCAGATCTGTAGACAATATGCGCTTTATTTGAATATTATATAAAATATTTAATTATTTTAATGAAAATCTAAACAATTTATTGTTAAATAACATACTGTTTAAGCATTTCAATTGATTTGATACCAAACTTATCCAATACTGTGTAGACTTCAGCCAAACATTTCACTAATTGAACAAAACTTTTAAAAAGTTTGCTTACAATACAAGTCTCGGCTTTCGTATAATAACAGAGAAAATACAATCAATTTTTTAAATGCTTTAAAAAACATTTTTTTCAGTTTTGTATTTGCATTAAAATTACTGTATTTTTCATTAATTAAGTCATAATTTAATTTCAATACTTATTAACCGATAGATTGTGACAAATATGAGGAATATATATATCGGACGTAAAAACTATTTCAATGGGAAGACTGTGTTTGAAATACTGGCGAATCTGAAGAACTTCGGAATCGGAAGAATGGTTACCAGAAATATATTGAGTAAATACCCGGAACCGTCCTATCATATCATCAGCAGAGTTGAGCCCCGAATGGACGAAGAGCTGAGGTTCGGAACAGTCTATTGCGAGACTGTCTTCAGAGGCAAACGCCTGCCGGGAATCAGGAGTTTTACCGACGGATACAAACCTGACTTCCGGTTAGTCCCCAAAGAGGACGAAGAAGTCTTTCTCAACGGCTATAAAGTGGTTGATTTGGGAGACGTGAAGACAGTGCTACCCAGGTACTATTCGGTGCCGCCCCTTATGAAGCAGTTCCTCATCCGATATAAGGCAGAAAAGGGCGAACCCTCTGACCCGAACAGTGAGTTTCCGATTCCTTTCGTATATTTGGATAAAAAGGATTTGAATTCAGAAAAAGAAGAGATATTTTGGTTGAACTACAGAATCGCTTCCGAAGGAGAGGAACCGGACCTTAAGTTTGACGGAAAGTACGATTTCTATGAGAGGTATAGAGAAGGCCTTAAAACGGATGACTGAATCGAGTCATACATTCATTCATTTGTATTATATTTATTGAATTTATTTTGATTTGAATTCAATTTAAATCACAACTAATTATTGTCTAAAAAATTAAATACAATTTCAATAGAATTCAAACATTAATTAATTGAATAAAAAACGAATCGATATTATTGTCAGAATTTATTGAATTTATTTATTTTACAACTATTTCGGGTCAACTCTGTTCCCATTCAATGCTTGACCTCCTTTTCCTCCTCCTCTTTGTCCCGTTTGGACCTCTTGCTGTGCTTGTGTCTGGACGAGGACCTGGTGCTGGTGTGCTCTTCTTCGTACTCCTGTTCGTCGCGATGTCTTCTCCTCGAAGACGACTCTCCCCTATCTCTGTCCCGCTCTCTATGCGAATCGCTTTTATCCCTTTCCCGCTCTTTAGTGTCTCTGTCTCTATGTCTGCGACTCTCATAGTCTTCCCGATCGCGTGACCTCTCGTGGTGTTCGTAAGCCCTGTCCGCTCTGTCTTCGCGGTAATGACTGCTTCGGCCGCTTCGAAACGACTCGTCGTCTCTGAATTCCCGGGAATATCCGCGACCCGACCGGTGATAATCTCTGTCCCGAGACCTCTCACTGTCCCTTCCGTCCCGTTCCTCATCCCTTCCGTCATCAAACTTATTGGGCGAACCGCGCATTCCGTCGTGATATGCGTCGCCCTGTTCTTCAAAATGATGGTCCGGGTGTGGGAGTATTCCGGGCGGATGTGGAAAACGCATGGGTGGGAAGTCTCCGGGAGGGAACGGTAGGGGTTGACCGTTTGGTGCGATCAATGGCATACCCGGCGGAGGCATTCCGGGCGGGAATTCGACGCCCGGCGGAGGGAATCCAAATGGAGGGGGCATTGACATGGGTGGGAATGGCATTCCTGGTGGCAGTCCAGGCGGTGGAGGACCGGGAGGGCCCGGAGGTCTGTTGCCTATGACTTGAATGAAGTTCTCTTTAGTATCGGGTGGTCTTCGACTCGGAAGCATCGATGGCGTAGTGGGTGTTCCGCCGCCGATCACATCGATGGTTCCCGACTGCTTCCGTCCGGGCGGTGGACCGGCTTTTTTGGTTAACCCGATTCCCGTGTATTTAGAGTTTTCATTGACCGATGCGATTGGAATCGTCTGCTCCGCTCCGGGTTTGCCGGCACCGGGTGTTAACGGACCTCCGGGACCGTTAGGACCACCGGCACCGCCTGGGAATGGAGGCGCGGGTTTGGCGGTGGGCGGGGGCCCATTGCTGAGGAAGTCGTTGGACCTGAGCTTCTTCTGTCTCTCGCAATACATTTTCCACATCTCTTCGTTGAACCCATAGTTGAAGTAATCGGTTATATCAGCGCCGGGTTTACGCCACGGCTTCTCCTCAAGACTGTCCAAATTCACGTCATATATAGACATCCCGTTAATAGAGCCGACGGCGTCGATGTCGAGCCCGGGCTTAGCCTTATTGGCGACACTCGTCTGACCGGAAGCGAAGTTTGCGCTCCTTTTGGTTATATTCAGATTCATTGGAGTCGAGCCGTACGGGAAGGACGAAGTGTTGGCCTTAATGTCACCGATGGTCACCTGCACGTCGTCGTCGTCATCGTCTTCGTCGTCGTCCTCCTCGTCCTCTTCATTGTTGTCGTTATTGTCGACAATATCTGTATTCAAGTCCTTGTCGTTGGACTCAAACCCAAACTCTTTCTCTTCTTTAATCTTATCCATCGTTTGATCCAATTTTTGCGACGAATTCTGTTCTTGTGATGCATTGGAGACATCAAACAGTTGTCGGAAGTCATCCGAAGACTATATGAATGAAAATATTTGAAAGCTTTTACACAAATCAAGAACTGATCGCATGTTTAGTCCAATCAATACCTGATTGTCGAACAATTGCGATAAGTCTTCGCTCTGTCGTCGTTCCGAACCATCGACTTCTTTATTGACGGCATTGTTGTCGAGTGAAGTGTCACCGACGCCGCCGTACAGCCACTTGTCGTCGTCCTCAACACTGTCTCCCATTGTTTACAGACAATCAAACATTAGTTTCATAATTGACGTCAAAATATTATAATTAAAATTGCATTCAATTCACACAAAAAGGGCTCAAAATATATGTCTCAAACAATTCGTTATTTGTTTTCATTCAAAGCATTATTTTTGAACTTCTCGTCTAATCATTAGACTCTAATGTACAGTAAAAAGAAAAGACCCGATCATATGAAGGCATGGCATCAATATTGATTGCTCTATGTTGAAAATCAATTGATCCAAGTAATATTTTAATAGAAAAACTTTAACCCTGATAACTATTAATAGTAAAAGTACTCCTTTGAAGCAAATGATTTAAACAAAGTCTTAATAAGCTTCAGAACTGAAGGCAACTATTGATAAACTGATGGTTGAGTTTGGATAAGAAAACTGTTTGCCATTAAAACTGATAATTAATAATATTTCTCTATTTTATGATAAGTTAAGAAAATTTATTGATTAGTAATGGACTGAATTGAGACAAACGCACAGACACTCATAACTGGCATTGAATTGGGTTTAATCGCAGAAATTATTTGTTTGAAGATTCAAAACGATCTAAAACTGTGGTCAAAATGAGTGAAGAATTTCAGGTATTTATAATTCAGAAAAATTAAATAAAAAGCTTATAATTACTACAAATAATGAAATAATCTGTTTGTGCTGTCTTTTTATCATATTTGCCATTTCACCCAACTCAAATTACTCCCTTAACATTCAAAATTTGCTCTGGTTATCTGATCTCTGTATGCTATCCTAAAAATGGTTTTCAATAACTTTTTTTTCATAGAAATGGATTTCAGACAAAAATTATGAAATATCTGATAATTTGAGCCAAACCTCAAATAAGGACAATAAGGATTGGATTTTGTTTAACAATGTTTTGTTGCAAACTTCAGACATAAGAGTATATCATTCGAACCAAACTATAATCCAATCAATTGCTGCCAATAAGACAAACGAGAGTTCAATAAGTAATGCAAACAATAAAGTCTTTGAATGGTTTAACGACACAAAAATCAGAAAAGAATTTCTGCAGAAATTCAGACAAATATTGAAAGAATCGGAAAAAGTTGTAGAACTTCTTGAAGTCGTTTTAGCCAACACTTCAGTAAAAGTGAGTCGAAATCGCTTCCAGAATCTGCTGAAGACTTTGAATTATGGCATCGATTATCAGATTCTTAATCATTGCAACGAAACTGAGTTTCAAAATATTCATTATTCGGTTCTTTGTATTTTCGATTCGCAATCACTTCTACTCAAACTAATACATCAATTGATTGCATGTCTTGTCACTGGTATTCCAGTTGTACTCTTAGCTGAAGACAAGATAGCAGTTAGTGCTTCATATCTTTTGGATTTGTGCCAAAGAGCAGGTCTGAAGTCGGGAATCATCCGAATGGCTATAACTGACAGAAAAACATTGGAAAGTCTGTCGGAAACGACTAAACCGACTATCGCTCCCATATTTGTTGTCTTCGAATCGGCAGACATTGAGAGCGCTATCAACCGAATGGTCAGCTCTTATATAAACGATACGATCGGTTCAATCAATGTCTTCGTTCAACAATCAGTTTATAACCCGTTTTGCGATCGAATCAAAACTCGTTTAAACAATGCGTTCAAAATCGGCGATCGATTCGACCCAACCGTTGATATCGTTTCGGAAATTGCTGTCAACTATGAAGCCATTGATTTCGATAACGAAAATAAATCGTTTGCTATTCAAGTGTTTAAGTTTAGAACCAATGATGAGATGAAGAATTTGATCAATCATTTCACTGATATTCCATTCATCAGTCTGTGGGCAGAAAAGACTTCATTGGCTCTCGAGTTCGCCAGAATTGTGGACTCAAGTCATAACTTGTATATCAATAGTTCGATGAAATTCCCGGTAAAGACAGAGATTTCGGTATCGAATCAGGTTTTGGACAAAAGAGATTTGAATTCGCTTTCGATCGACAAAAAGAAATTGTTTGAATCAATGCTCAAACAGAACAAGACGTGAGTATTATATAAAACAAAGTTATTTCAGCTCAAAGTTGAATCCGAATCAGTCGAGGCATCGACTATATGAGCCACGAACATAATTATTGAACTTTTCTGTTGTTCTAATCCGTATAAAAATTGATTTCAGTTGGAAAACAACTCCAGAGGAAGAAAGAGAGCGTATAATCAAAAACTATGTCAACACTTATTGGAAGCGAATTCCAGTCAATTCATCAGCTCTTCAGTCATGCAATCAGCGAATCACTGAAAGCAATGATAAAAATGGAGTTCGAATAATGATCAGTGACTCCGAACCAATTGGTTTAGTTGTTCTCAAAGCTGAGGAGGCATTCACTCCAACCTTATTCTGCATACTATTCGAAGCACTCGTTTCCGGCAATTCTGTTGTCATTCATAGCACTAAACGTATCGACGAATTGATTGAATTCAAACAATATTTGGATTCATTGGACAAAAATATATTGAATACAATCGATATAAACGACACTGAAGTGAACGGAAACACAATTCTGACTTTGGACTCAAAACCTGTTGGACTTTATTTGAAAGATTTGGCGAATATTTCGCGAAAATCGTTCATAAAATTCAAGAAATCTATTACTCTATCGATCGGTGATATAAGTTATGCCAAATGACTGATCAGAACATGAAATATGAATACAATCTTAGGTTTGATTTTATAAAACAATAGACAAAATGCAACAAAAAATCTCAATTTTATTCTCTATTAAAGTACAAACAATTTAATTATTTTTATATAAAATTCTATAAACTCTTAAAGAAAACAAAAGTTCAAAAAGTGTTCAAAAATTTCATTGCATATAATGATTGTCATTAAGTGAACAATAAATAATCGAAATGTCTTTTAATACTCTAATAATCAAATCTATGGAATGTTTTAATTGTTTTCATTGATTTTGTCTTAATTTTATTTAAATTCAATCAAAAAATAAATTATAATAAGAATAATGACTAATAAAATGTTTTATGAATTCTGCGAATCATTTGTTTCACTGTTTTTCTGCTCAACGTTTGGATTGAGAATGAATTCATTGAACAGAAGATTCTTATCGTTCCTAATGCTGGCAATCGTTTCCTCCAAACATATCAGTTCTTTCGACACTTTCCTCAGCGACGCCGACACGTTTTGCACTATTTTTTGTGATTGAATCAATTGTTTGGTAATATTCCCGATCTCTTTGGTGGCCGTATTGTAGGGCCCGGACGCCAGTTCTGCCAATTCTCGTTTAAGAGTAATATTCTTTTCGCCTTTGGATACGAATTGAAATTTTCAATAATTTAATTGAAACTAAAAAGTAGTCAAAACTCACGTAATTTTTTATGAAGTAATCTGTGATTAAATAGAAATATAATTCAATTAAAGGCTTAAAACAAATAATTATTATTCGATTCATACGTATTATATTTGACTGAATCCCCGGCCGAAGAGTTGTCGTCAGAAAAGGTCGATCGCTGTGATTGACCTATAGTTCAATGCATTCTATTATTAATACCGTATTTAATATTGCAAACAAGGACTGGACTATTGGCCCCCCTTTGCACCCAAAGGCAAATTGGACTCGGATTTAACGGGAGGTGCGCTCTGTCATACTGTCCATAAGAAAGATTTATTCATTGAATTCTTTTATTTTTCAATTCTGCAAAAACACAGAATATTCTGGTATTCTGTCGGCCATTAATGGATACTATTCTGTATTCTATTCAAAAGTGACTCAAATATTGATATCAATTCTATAAATGTAACCTGGCTAATATTGCTGATACTACTAACTCCTATATTGTTGACTACCCAACCCCTACCCAACCCCTGCCCCACTTTTAGTGTGAGCACTGATTGAATACTCAATTGTTTACTCATTTCTGAAGTCTTTCGAGTTCTGGTCTGAAAGCTCTGATCCGCAGAACTGATCCTCTGCTCAGTTGTGTCTTCATATTGGTCTTCGTCTTCATCTGATTCCGAGGCCTCGCCGGGGGTTATGATTGCATTATAGCTAACGTTTCGCTTCATTTCTGACATTGACTTAATTCACATAAAAGTATTGAAAATTAGAAAAAATAATAATTTCTTTAAATATAAATATTTTGAGATTACGTTTGCATTCAAACTATCCATTGGTTTGTCTTTGCTATCAATTTCTTCGTCTTTTATTGAATTCATTTTATTCACTCAAATATAAAATAAATAAAAAAATTGATAAATAATATAAACAAATAATTCTTGTTTACAGAGGATTTCAAACCCGTATTATTCATATACGGCTCATATGAATCATATGATATGATTCACAAAATACAGTCAAAACTCGATTTAATATCAATAATAAAAATCATATTTTAATGAATTTTTCAAAAATATTTGGGTTTCGATTGAATTATCATTATTTATGCCAATTATGGAAATATACACAATTGAACCTTCACCAATTAAGCAATTTTATCAAACAATTGAAGATAACGAGATTTATTTTAGCAGTGTTATATAATTTGATTTACATTTACAGTGATCACCCAGGGTGATTGTAGAATGCAGGATCAATTCGCAGTAATCGCCCCCTCACTGAGTCTTCAAACCTTTAGGCCGTAAACAACGTATACTTATGAGGGTTTCGATGCCATCGACTCTACATTGAGATAACAGTCTGAGAGTAACCAATGGATCACTATTTGTGTTCAATCGTAACGTTGTTTTGTAATGAGTTTAAAGTTAAAAGTCTTTCAAACGATAAATACATAACAGTATTGCGGATCAGATAATGAAGAATAATATTTCAATTGGTTACTGATAACCGTAAAAAGTACTCTGAATTATGTTCAGAACTTCAGATTCTGATTAATCAGCGATTTTTGCATTCATTCGAGTCATGAAGTGATTAAATAATTATTATTTCAATTCATAACTGTTTTTGTACTCAAATTCCTCTTCAGTTCGTTCACTACTTTCGCTCATTTGAGCCGAACTATACATTGAATGCGAAAATGTTTAGAATTAATATAATATTGATTTTGGGCTCAATTTTCTTAATAACGGTTTGTATTCAAGAATTTATTTATCATTTGATTCAATATTATAACAAATGCTTATAATTGCGACAAAAGGGCGGATCAGCTGCTGATAAGTGTCTATTTCGTGGCAAATGCGGTGACTTTTCCGGATCGTTTGGAGACTTCCCCATCCCGTGCATTGTGGACGAGGAGCCCAAACCATTCGACAATGAAATGACTGGAAAGAATTTGAGACAATACACACCCGAACTGTTCACTGGTATTACACGAATAGACTTACAATGAGATGCTTAGAGTTGTCTATAAAATGCCATTAAGTGCTAACAGTGCCAAAGGTGTACTGACAGCACAGTTGCTTCTATATTCTTAATATCCTATTGAGCCTGCTCATTCATTCAATCACATTATGTGATTCACATATGATTATGACTATAGATTAGACTATGGATTATAGCTGTGTATATGATATTCAATATTCATTCTGTGATATAAAAGGGAGTATTATTATGGGGCTTAACGACAATACCGAGTCAAGGGAAATGTGCCTGACTAATTTTGCACTTCGCTGATTAACAAGCAAGCTCATTTGAATCAACTTAATTAAGGACAAAATTATAGAGATCGGCAAATTCAAATTGAAGCGGGTATAGCGCAAGGTTATTGTAAGCGGGGCAAAGATGAGGTGATAACTATAGAGCAAAAAGAGTTGGGTCATTTACATTAAAATTGGATAAGGTCTTTCGCGATAATACTGGAGTTGACCTGTGTTTGAAATTTTCAGACAGAACTAAGAACCAGATCATCTCATTGTGTCATATGATAAATGATATAACAGTTGGCCTTTGATTGCATTGCAGACCCGAATCCAGTATTTTGTTGCGACGACACACAGGTGTCCGACATATTGACCCAAATAGGTATCGCAAAGGCCTTTATGAACCGCTGTCCCTCATGTTTCGTAAACTTCGCCAAAATATTCTTCCACATGGCCTGTAACCCAAAGCACAGCCACTTTATTAAAGTGACCAAGACTGACAAAAGCACTTTATATCCGGACAAACAAATGCTTTCAGAAATGAGTTATTATATGACAAATCAATTCGCGACCAATGCTTACGAATCATGTGTTAACGTCAAGTTCAGCGGCGCTCCGGTAATGCAAGTCATGTGCGGGAGTTATGGCGCACAGGATTGCAGTCCAGCGCATTTTTTAGAATCGATAGGCAAGAAGGACCCTGCTCCCTTCCAGATGGACTTTGTGCTCCGGAACGAGACCTCAGGATCAGAACCAAAGGACGAATTCGAACCAATGAACGTAAAGGCCATTTCCTGTGCTGACCCTCCCATCGGTTACTCTAACTATTCGTGCAGTTGTGTCGACTGCTCCGAAAAATGTGCGCCAAAACCATACCCTAAACCAGAAGAACCGTGGATTGTATGGGGAATGGACGGCATGTGGTTCACTACTGGTGTCGTCTATTACCTGATAGTCATATCGATTGTCGGACTCTTTATATTCAAATATTACAAATGGAATAACGGTTTGCATTGCATTGCTTGAGCTCTCGTATAATCTTGTTTTTAATCCAATTCCCGTTTGCACTGATAGGACACACACTTATAGCTCCCAATTCTGTGAGTGAAGACAATGTGATCGCATCGGAGAATGAGATCCAAAACGATTCGGACACTAAATCATTGTTCGGCCGAATATCTGATTCACTGATCAATTCGGGCCTAAAATTCGAAGAATTGATTCGAAAGGGTTTCAGAAAATACGGAACGATATGTTCGCGAAAGCCTTTTATAATCATTCTTCCGGTTGCGGGCATTGCGTTGGCCTCCGGCCTATCGGTCGGTATTTTGACTCATTTCACAGCAATGACAGATCCGGTTAGTCTGTGGTCAGCGCCGAACAGTAGGGCCAGAATGGAAAAGGATTTCTTCGACAATAACTTCAGTCCTTTCTATCGAATACAACAAATAATAATTCATCCGAAGAACCAAACGCCTGTCCTCCACCCAATTGATACCCAAAACGGTACCCAAAATGTAGTCTTCGGTCCGGCCTTTGAACAGCAGTTTCTTTTGCACGTTTTGGAACTACAGAAAAATGTGACCGCAATTAAGGCCCGGGTAGACGGAAAGGATGTGCCTCTGGAAGACCTGTGCTTTTCTCCGATGAAGAACCACTTGTGCGCCATTCAGACCCCTTTGGGCTACTTTCAGAGCAATGCCGAAAATCTTAATAAAGAGAAGGGTCGGCTTAACTATTTGGACCATTTCCTCGCGTGTCTGAATAACCCGATGGAACAGGAGGACACGGATCCGCTGTCATTGTCGTGTGCGGGCAGTTATGGCGGACCTATCATACAAAACGTCGCTTTCGCTGACTTCGATGGCGACGACTATAAGAGCGCAAAGTCTGTCGTCATTACGATTATGCTTAACAATCACGTCAATAGTGAGGACAACATCCCAGCGCTCGCGTGGGAACAGGAGTTTCTGAATCTATTGCATAATTACAAGAATTCTGATATGAATTTCGTCTACTATTCAGAAGTATTACTAAATTATTATTATTTCAAACATTTATTCAAAAGATATGACATTTTTAGCGCTCAATAGAAGACGAATTGGAACGACAGAGCAAATCGAGTCTAACGACGATTGCGGTCAGTTATCTCGTTATGTTTGCCTACATTTCCATAGCGTTAGGACAGTTCACATCAGTTCAAAGGCTTTTTGTGAGTAATATATTTGTAGTGTTTTTACAGACAATTAGTAATTAAAATAAATGTACCCTAAGATCGACTCCAAAATGGTATTAGGCCTGTGCGGAGTGGCCATCGTCTTGCTCTCTGTGTCCGCATCTATTGGTTTAATGAGTTTTCTGAACATCAAATCAACGCTTATTATTGTAGAAGTCATTCCATTCCTAGTACTCGCTGTCGGCGTCGACAACATTTTCCTTTTAGTTCAGGCCCTTCAGCGCCAAGAGTTCAGTGAAGAGGTGTCTATTGAGGAGAGATTCGGATCTGTTCTGGAGAGCGTCGCGCCCTCTATACTCCTGGCCACTATCGCCGAGTCTTCCTGTTTCTTCTTGGGTGCGCTCACGTCAATGCCTGCCGTCCGGGTGTTTGCACTGAACGCCGGTTTAGCTCTTTTGATGGCTTTTGTGCTCCAAATGATTGTTTTCATACCATTCCTTGTGATCGACACTTACAGACAGAACGATAACAGATATGAACTCTTCTGTTGTCTAAAGCAATCCAAACGACAGACTCGCGAACAGAGCGACAGAACAGGAGCTCTCTATCGGTTCTTTGAGCACATATACGCCCCTCTGCTGATGAAAGACTACATACGACTCCCTGTCGTAAGTCTAGTCCTCTTTCTGTCAATTCTCTTAATTTACCCAATCGTTTGTGGCCTCAGGTAATCCTATTCCTGGGCTGGTTGTGCTCATCCATAGCTGTCATCAACAAACTAGACGTCGGTCTCAATCAGGACCTGTCGATGCCATCCGATTCCTATGTATTGCCTTACTTCGAGGCGCAGACCAGTTCCCTACGAGTGGGTCCACCCGTTTATTTCGTAATCAAAAACGATTTCGATTACGCGCACAAACAAAGCTTACTGTGCAATAGAGCCGGATGTGCGCCCAATTCGGTCGCATCACTTATAAGTGAGGCCGAACATCATCCGAACCAGACCTATCTGACCAACAGTACGACAGGTAATTGGGTGGACGACTACATGAGTTGGTCGAACAAAGAGGAATCACCCAATTGTTGTCGAATCAACTCAATTACGTCTGAGTTCTGTAATTCAACGGACAGTAAGTATTGAATTGAAAAATGTTTTGATTATTAATACAATATTTGTTAACCAATAGAGAGCTCACAGTGTCAGCCCTGCAACACAGTCATCCCGGTTGAAGCTGGTGACGGTGCCGGGGAGATCTACCCGGACAAGTTCTACCAGAAATATCTGCAACATTTTCTGTCAGACATTCCGAACGCTAACTGTCCTAAAGCGTAAGATTCATAATCACAATCCAATTGATTATTTAATAGCTTCTGATCCCTTTCCAGTGGCGGACCCTCTTATGGCTCTGCAGTCAACTATAAATATACAGACAATAAAACGATTCCCATCAGAGGTAAGCACAATGAGCACAATGAGCACTCTCTATAACATTCGTTTCGCACAATTATTATTACGGTATATTCTGAACTAACCTTTACCTCCCGTACCTAAATGTGTGGCACCAATAGCCTCGTACTTCAGCACATATCACACAACATTACGCACTTCTAGTGATTTCATATCTGCGCTGCGAAATGCGCGCACTTTAGCCGAAAGCCTAACCCAAAACATAAACAGTAATAATACGGCCGACGATCGAGAAGTAGAGGTCTATCCGTACAGTCTTTTCTATGTATATTACGAACAATACCTGACCATATGGAAGGACACTATTGTCAATCTCGTGATCACTATAAGCGCCATATTTGTGGTTACGTTCATATTCTTGGGCTTCGATTTGTTTTCATCGCTTATAATAATAGCCACAATTGGGGCCATAATTGTGAACCTAATGGGTCTGATGTTCTGGTGGAACATCTCTTTGAACGCCGTATCGCTCGTCAATCTCGTTATGGTATTATAGCTTTGACTTGAGATCAGATTAGCTCTGAATCTGCCATTAATTACATTAATTTCCTTCTATTGAACCGAAAGTCTGTCGGAATTTCTGTTGAATTCTGTTCTCATATAACGCGCGGATATGTTATGAGCGATAAGTCGACCAAAAGTCAAAGAGCAGAGGACTCGTTGGCAAAGATGGGCAGTTCAGTGCTCTCTGGCATTACATTCACAAAGTTCTGGGGAATAGCAGTCCTGGGGTTCGCCTCCTCAAGGATTTTCCAGATATTCTACTTCAGGATGTATTTGGGAATCGTAGTCATCGGCGCTCTTCACGGACTCGTCTTTTTGCCGGTTCTTCTGAGTCTTGTCGGCTCTGAACGGCGTCGACCGAAGACTAACTCTTAAGTCATTAAAACTAATTATAGTTTAAATAAAATATATTTTTGAGAAGAGCTATAAATAACTATATTTTTGAGAATATATTTCAATGAAATAAAAACAGGTTTTTATAATCAAAAGAATTTTATTCAAAATTCCAGAGAAATCCGAATTAATTTATTGTTAAACAAAAGTGCGTTCAAATTGGATCTACTTCTTGAGCGCCTCCTCTTCCTTCTGATAGGTCAGCAAGAGTTCGGCCTTTTTCTGCTGTTGCCTCTCCTCCCGTCTCCTTCGGGCCTCCTTTACCTTCAGTCGACGCGCTTCCGCCAAATCGCTGAATGAATTGATTATACGATTGATTAGTATTGATATCAAACAGAAATCAAAGACAAATGCATTGATTGCATGCAATCGACGCATACCTGAGTTGTTTGGTTCTCTGTTTCTCTGATTTCTTCTTATGGATGAATTCCATGAGAACTCTCTTATTCTTGAAGACATTGCCCTTAGCTTTGAGGTACAGGTCGTGATACAGGTGTCGATCGATTTTCTTGTTCTCGCGATACTTCTTCAGGAGTCGTCTCAGGACTCGCATACGTCTAATCCAGAGGACCTTAACCGGCATTCGGGCGTTTGCCGTACCCTTCCGTTTTCCGGGACCGGTATGCCTGCCCTTACGCCTGGCCTCAGCGTTCTTACGGACGCGAGCCCTCGAGTGGACGGCCACTGGTTTGCGGATTATAAGCCCGTCTTTAATAAGCTTTCGGATGTGTTGTCTGGAGTTTGCGTTCGCGATCTCATTGCTCTCATTCGGGTCGAGCCATACCTTATTGCGCCCGCACTTCAGCACCGCTGACGCCAAACGCTTTTGGAGTCTTAACGTACTGTAAGTGTTGTCAAAACAATTAAGATTTCAAATAATAATTAACTTTAAAAACAATTAAATTGTTTGTAAACGCAATGCAAACGCATTGTCAGTTCAATCGATATATCGATTGTATCACTCATTCATTCATTCATTCATTGCTTAACGAAAGCACTAATGCTTTCAAACGCATAGAAAACGTGTTAATAATAAACATTTTATTTACGATATTATTCAATGATTTTATACTAAATTTTAATTAATTATGAAAAACAAAACATTAAAAAACATAAAATCGTTATAAAAAATATCAAACTATCGGTAATTAATGGTTAAAAACAATTAAAAGAGTAGACAATCGTTACCTCATTGTTGGCGATAATGTCGTACAACCAGAAAGAGAAATGCTTTACGAGAATACACGCATTGACTGACTTTGCCTTAAATACCGATTGTATGCATCCAATCAATTACGGCTTATATAGGAATAAATAGATTCGGATCCTATTATTCATTAATTTGATTACGATTTTAATTCATTAATTTGAAAATCAGCTAAAATTATAGAATTCCCTAATATTTCAAATATAAATAATTTATTTTATCGCAAATTAATATCTAATTTATCTGAAATACAGGATTAAACGTAACGTTATTTATGTATTGATTGTAAATAAGTTTTAAAAATAAATAAACATTGAATTGAATTGGATTTCAATTGAATTAAAGTTAGTTTTAATATAAATTTGTAATCATTTGAGTGAATGAATAGTTTAGACAAAGAATGCAATCATTGATAAGAAGTAATGGTTTTCTGATAAGACATAAGAGATGTCTAATAAAGCAAACGAAGCGATGGATTCGTTTCGAGCCTCTGGTGATCGACAAACCGCCCGATTATTACCAGACAATTGAGCAGAAGCTCAATCAAATCAATTACTACGAAAATGCCTTACATTTGGTTGACATTGGTTTCGACAAAGACTCTGAGATCAGACAGAAGTGGACTGAAGTGAGGAAAGCCATCGAAAGTAAGGCTAGAATTAAAGGCGTTTCCGAAGACTTGGAAGAAGAAGACAAACAGTGTTTGGATTATAAACTCATTTATGAGAAATGGCTTTTGAGTGAAGAGGGCATCAGAAGTACCATTGATTTGGCCAATCATTACGCCATATTCAGAGATCTGTTCCCGCCTTCAGCTCAGGTGCACAGCATATCTGCGGCCGAAGCCATACCTCAGAAACCGATTTACTTTTTCTCGCCATTAGTTCCACTAAAGGCTGAGTTTTGTGTAAACGAATCAGAAATCGATGAGAAAAGTGAAGACAAATCTAATGATATAATCGTTTCGCCGGTATTTCGCGGAAACCTATTATATCCTCAAAAATGCATTAATTGTCCGAACGTTACAATCGATTCTTCGGCTATCAATGGAATCAATAATTCAGTCAATTGTGACAAAAGTGATGAATCGTCTGAAGAACTAAGCGCTCGGATCAGGCTATTGAACGATGAGCACAGTTACTACACTTTAGGTCTGATTAATTTGGACTCACATTTCGGCTATGAGTCCAATGTCTGCCATTGGCTGATCACTAATATTCATAACCAAAACAAAGTCACTAATTATGAGACTATTGTTAAGTATTTACCCGTTTATGGGATCAGAGGTTTGGGTTATCAGAGATTTGTATTCGTTTTGTATAAACATAAGAATCGATTGAATTTGGAGTCAATTAATGACTTCGATCTCCAGAAGAGAAGATTCAATGCATACGAGTTCATGTCAGGCCAGGGCACAGATAATCAGGCCATACCAGTGGGCCTGTCCTGGTTCCAGACCACTTGGGACTACAGCTCACAAAAAATATTTTACGATTATTTGGGTATTTATTTCATATGCTTTACAATAATTGTGTTTACAATCTATTAAATACGGTTTGTTTGGTCAGACATGCGATCCCCTCATTACCAATGGATTCCACCCAAAGACAAGTTCTTCAAACAATTGCAATTCCCCGGCAGAGCGCCATTCAATATGTTAGTACAGATTGGTTTCTAAGATTGCTTTCACTTGTTTTCTCATTCAATACAATACTTCCCAAACAAACAGATATTTAGACGCTTTCAGAGATCCGAAAGACGTCGCGAAAGACGTTCTGTTAGAGCGCTTGAAGTCTATTAATCCATACGAATACGAGAATATGTTCGATAGAAGTCCAGTTCCGACACACATACATCCCATACCTAAGGGAACACCGGATTGGCTGAAGGCCTCGATTAGAAAGCGCAGGGATAAGATCGGTATATATAGAGGACTGAGACCTCACTCAGCGATCGAACCGCTCGACAACAACGCAGACTTAGACCGACCCAAATGGCCCCGAATTCACGAGAGTGTCCATCCGCTCAATCAACCCATCCCTTACCCGGACGGACACCGGCGACCAAAGAACCTAAAGGACACACTATGGGTGAAGCCACCCAACGAGCACCCGACCTATCGGGTCGAGCATGAGATCAATTTAGACGAAAGCGATAAAAAGGAGTTAAGAAAAAGTGATTAGAATTCAAACAATTCTTATATTAATATCAATTATCGCTCTATTTATTAGTCAACAGTTTTGTTGTATTCAATCATTTAATGATTTATTTTATAAATTAAGTTAAATCACAATAAAAATAATTAATTCTCAAAATTGAATTCATTTACAACTGTTTTCATATAAATATATTTTTTATTGTTTTTAATTCAAAATAAATATCAACCGATATCTTAGTGTTTAGTCGTCTCTGAGTTCTGTTACAATGAATATGTTTTGTATAGAAAGTGAATCAAACAGTTATACCGTATTTCCCGCAATAGTCTGTCCGCCGATATCATCAAAGGGCTTATTACTCTGCATAAGTCGACAGTCATGTCGGACCAGACATGTCAACCGTAAGGATTGAATCAATTTATTAAAGCCCTTTAAGTTATAGACCTTGATTATATGGGCGCTCACTCTATGGCTGGGAATAGGAGTACAAATGACTAGTCTTTATATTTACATAAAACCGGAATTCGATTATTCTATTCCTCTCTTTCAACAGTTTTACTCAAAATTCTGGTTTGGGTCCAAAATATGAGGTCTAGAATGTGATCAATGGTCGTAAAGACTGAACAGAGCATAACCAGTGTTCAAATGACATCATATTTCCAATCAAATCATATTTTGCATAATTGGGTTCAGATTTTTGAAACAATACTTTTCAAACGACCCGTCACTCAGCGATGACATTGAAGTTGTATTTAATTGAAAGTAATTTGTTTGACATTATCTGTATTTACGTCTAAGTGTTGACACATATGGTTAATAATGATATAGTTTTTCAACAAATCTTTCATAACATCTGCGAAACAAATATAAGTTTTGTTTGAAATTATTTGACTTTAGTC
This sequence comes from Eueremaeus valkanovi, assembly GCA_034693305.1. NCBI lineage: Eukaryota > Metazoa > Arthropoda > Arachnida > Sarcoptiformes > Eremaeidae > Eueremaeus > Eueremaeus valkanovi. The sequence goes on along the minus strand of JAQIWA010000080.1, from coordinate 28,964 downwards.
TCACATCTATTCGGAAAAGACTTTAGAAATCAATGTTCTCTTTAAGCAAATGTCAAACAAATTATCAGATTTTTAATGATTTTCTTTCGACAACTGTTGAGAACAAACCTATTTTGAGCTATAAATCACTTTCTATTCATTTAAACTTATTTTACAATTAATAAGAAAAGCAATGATTAATGAGTTTAAGTGATGAGTGAATCGGTTGGAATGTCTGATACAATATCTGAATACAAGTCCGACAGAAGAGAATTGAATTGATTGCTGAGATTGTCGTTGAAATCATAAAAGTTTTCAATTTCTAAGCTATCGATCAATTGATTCAATTCATTGTTTGCACACATATTGTCGACCGGAAGCAAAGGTCGGGGACTTCCGGGCGGAGTCACTAGAAATTCAATGTTATGGACGGGCGTTGTATTGCCCGAACAGATTCGGTTGGCCTTCCATTCGAGCACTTTCTCATTGAAATCGATCTCTTGTTTCGCAATTCTCTTACGCTTTCGAGTCTTTGGTTTATTTTCGACACACCTTTCGATGTAATGCCTATACGTTTCGTACTTCGGATGAATGCTATCTCGGATTCGACTCAATAAGGATTGTGTGGAAGAGCTCTCCAACGATGTGATTGAGGAACGGCTTACACAACTGTCAGTAGAGCTGATGGGCGTCGCAGGCATTGAGTAGGAAATGGTATTACAAGTACTGACTGCAGGACTGGCTATGGATTCGTAGGAAACTTCAGTCATTGGACTCGACTCACAAACGCCTGAATCAACCGATTGTTGAGAACATGTCTTACTTGTAGTTGATTTCGACTTTCGCTCATTTGATGTCATTTTTAACTTCGGTTTTGAATACAATTTCGAATATTCACTGATTTTGGAGTTTATGTCCAAATCTATACTCAGTTTCGGTTTTAATGGGATTCGAGTGCTTTTCGCACAACTCTTGACATTAGTCTCATTTCTATTAGACTTTGTTTTACTCTTATTGTTATTATTTGCAGATTTTTGATGACATTTCTTGTCGTTTGTCTCAACACTTGCGGACTTGGATTGCATTCCTCGGACGACAGTTAAGAATAGTTTGGATTTGTTTATGGATTCAAATGATTTCGTTTCAAATACTTTCGATTCATTCGATTCGATATAATATTCTTTTCGACGCTTTTTGTAAACCTTTTGTTCGGTCTTCACATCACTTATCACTTCCTCTTCACTCAACTGGTCTTCGATTGGAGACAACAGATCAGGTCTTCGACACAACTCTCTGATGTCATCGAAAAGAGTGGACACAAACAGTCTGTCATCGATTGGCTCTACCGGTGCTTTCGGTGTTCGACATAAGCCACGGATTTTGTCGAAAATCGAAAGCGATTTCGAATTTGTTTCGAAATTGTGTTTATTTTTGGCCACAATTTGTCGGACAATCGGTTGTGGTTTCAAAAAAGCCATTGTTTTTGAAATCAATCGATTGATTGAAACATTAATTTCATTCAATCATTAGTTTTCAGTTCAAACACAATATTAATAAACATTTTAATTGAAATTTAATGTCATTTTCGGTCAAAAATCATTAATTTAAGTGATTTTCACATAAAAACAATCGCAAACCGATACACAGATCGATAGTAATTGTCTTAATATACAGATTATAAGCAAATAATATTTATTTAAATAAAAACAATTAATTTTATTCATAATTTATTTCAATTAATTGGTAATCAATTCAAACACCGTTTGACTGAATGCACGCTTTTTTAAATCTCTTCGTTTGATTCGTACGCTTTTGTTGCCTTCAAATACCGGTAACTCTATTGCCATCTATTGGTTGACATTATTTATTATATAATTTCGATGTCTTTTATTTGCATTTAATGACTGATTAAATCGGAATTATTTAATCAAAACTTTACACAACTTTTATATTTGAGAACAATTTTGTGTAAAAAAAATTATAATTTCAAAAAATTAAAAGTTTTATCGATTGTATGTATGAATGGATTTAAAAATCATATTAAGAAAGGATTTAAAGAAATAATTATTTATAGAATTAATGATTAGTTTTCAAAGAATATTCTGATTATGAAAATAGTTTTTAAACAAATGATTATTATATTCACAAAAATATATTTTGATTTCTATTTGTATTTCAATAAAAAAATTAAATTTATTGCGAATTATAAATGAATTGTTGTCTGAATAGAGCAATGAATTCCTGTCTATTCATCACTGGATTCCTCGCTGTCGTCGCCGTCCTCTTCCTCCACATCACTCTCGCTCTCACTCTCGTCAGTCGCCTCTTCCTGTTGTTGCTGTTCCTGTTGTGGTTCCTCTTCCTGTCCGCACGAATACAAATATAATTAAAGTTTTGCTAACATTTAAAATGCGAACCAAAGCCTAACCTCTTCTTCGTTGTCGGACTCGTTATCCGAGTCTTGCGAGTCATCTGAAGAGTTGAGTGCATTGCCAGACGTCGACACATCTATTGTCGCTATAACATTGGAGTCGTCGACCACCGGATCCGTTTCAGTTTTGGCCGATTTGGGTTTGGCCTTCGGTTTGGGTCTGTTTTGTATGGTCTGGTATTCGGCCAGTTCTGAGGCATTCAATGTCTGTTCAAAGTATAAAATGATTAATAAATTAATGTATTATTGAATGTAAGCTCTGTTCGACCCATAGGTCAGAGCACTAACTGAAGTGAATTTCGATAATTCCTTTTGGTATTCGGCGGCCAATTGTTTGGTCTTCAGGTCATAACTGTCTTTCGTTGCTTTAGTCATCTCTTTATTCCATTTTCTGGCGATTTCTTGCATTCGTTTCTTCGGTTCGATATTAGTCAGACTCGAGAGCTGTTCCGATGTATACAACGCGTAACCACTCTTTGGCGGCCGCTTTGGCTCCCTTTTCATCAATGCCTGCGCCGCCAGAGAAGGCTTTTCTTTAGTTTGAGATGTTTTGGTGGGATTGGAAGCGGTCTCTACTTTAGTGGTTGGCATCAAATAAGCGATGGTTTCGACCATTTTGTAATACTTGGCCTTCTTTTTGTCACTCAGTTTGTCCTTCCATTCCTGTAGAGTGAGTCTCAATATCTCTGATTTGCTCTTTTCCGGGTACTTCTCCTGAAGCGGACCCGTTCTGTCCATCTGGAAGTGCATTATCGCCGCGTGCTCTTTGGTGTTGGGATCCTCGACCAGTTCCGGGTTGAGAGGGGTCTGGAGTTTGGGCAGACTCTGCTGTTGTTTCAGTTTCTTCTCTGACGGGAGTTTCAGTTTGTGTTCACTCAAGACCTTCGCCTTCTCTGATTCGGGCAATGAATTCAAATACGCCTCAAATTTCTCCACGTATTTAGTCATCGCCTTCTGGGCCTCTCTGTTATAGCCCTGGCGTTCCGACTCCGAGAGCTCTTTCCATCGTTTGGCGATCACAACCATCTTCTCCTTTGAGGCCACGTTCTTGAGTTCGCGCAGCAGTATCTTCGAGAACAAGCTATAGCCCGAATTGGGCGGTCGTTCCGGTTTGCCATCGAATTTGTCTTTCAATTCCTTTTCATTTTTAGTCAAAACTGATTTCGACTTATTTGGCTCAAAGCTCGGGTGATCTTTCAGGTACTCCAACAGCTCGGCCTCAAAGCGCTGTTCGTCTTGGAGTGACCGTCGAATCCATTTGATTCGCTTGCCTTCACTCAACTGACTCCACGACTGTTTGATCCGTTCCATCGCTTCCTTCCGGCCCTCACTGTTTGGCGCAATTTTCTTAGTCTTCTCTTCCATATAGAGCTGAACCGGAGTCCGGGGTTTATGCGGTCCCTCCTGTGCGTGACCGTGAGAGGACTGGGTCTTATTCATGCTGCCGAACTCGACCTCCGGGTGCTCTACTTTGAACTTTTCCAGCTTTTGCTTATATTCGTTGTATTCCTTGTCATACGAATCCTTATATTTCTGTTTCTTCCGCTCATTCAGTGCCGCGAACTTTGTGGACAAGAGTTTGGCCAAATCGGTGACACTTGAGCCCGGGTGGCTTTTGCCCGCTTTCTCCCTCTTCTCCATGAAATACCTGAAGAAAGGAGTCAATGGCTTCTTAGGCAAGTCCGGGTGCTTTATCTTCTTGGCGTTGTTGTACGTCTGCCAGGGCGCCCGCAGCCACACCCGGGCGTCACAAACCATATCAGTGAGGGTTCGGTAGCGACGCAACTGTTGTGCGAATGTATTAATCGATTAATACAACTGTTTTCAGTCCATCGAAGCTCTCAAACAATGAATGCTTTTGTCCAACACTTGACAGACAAGTGTTTGAAACCATTTGTTTGAAAACAAATAATTAAATGAATTGAGAAAAGAATTATTGGAACCGAATTCAATGGAACGCTCGTTTCACTCATACTGTGCTCACAGCTCAGGCACACATTTACTCTAAGTGTTTCCTATATTCACAGCTTTTTATTATACATTGCTTTCATTTGTTAAGATTTAAACTCAAGAATACCAACAAATGTGTCATCGAATGCAAAACTACCTGTTCTTATGCATACAGTGCAAGAATATTCTCTGAGGCAACTGTGCAGAGGGCAGATCATGCCCTTTACGGGCAAAATACCCCTATGTTGTTTACCAGTACATTTTGGGCGACAAACTAATTGTGTGTCTCTTTTGCATAAAATTAACTCAATTTTTGTATAAATCTAATCAATTCGTCTGAATTCGACAAAATCTGTTCATTTGACTAATTTTGGTCAATGTCTGCAATTTTAACTCAGATTTAATAGAGAGCATAAGAGCCTTACATAAGAGCCAGGTCAGGTCAGAATTTAGAATCTGCTGGTGGTCTCCAATATAGGCATTCATACTTTGTGTGCCTAAGCTATACAGCACTGCACTGTCGGAGACATTCAGCCGTTAATAATAATAATCAAAGTCTATAACAAGCGATAGAACTCTAAAACATATTCTTAATTACAAAATATTTTTTCCAAAAAAATTATATTTAAAACCGATTTAATTCAAATGAAAATTAAAGAAAAAGACGATAAAATCAATTCGGATTATAATTACGTAAAGTTAAGACAATTCGCAAAAATAGGTTATTTTAGATTTGGATTTAATTGCGAGCTTAAGCATCGGTAGAGTAGGAATGAGAGCAATAATCGCTCGAAAATTGGAATAAATAGAGAAACAAATGAATTGATATCTGAAGACATACTCTGGACATGACTTGAAACCACTTGTCTTTGCATTCCTGGGCCGAATAGGAGCCGAACTTGACTTTATCCCAGTCCAGTTTCTCGACCAGGGTGGAGAACTTGGCCGAGTCGTTCTTCGGCAGACATTTGGCCAAATTGTTTATCAAAGTATTCAAGTCTTCTGTAGTCCAACCGAGTGTTGCATTGTTTGTGCCGGAGTTGACAGCACTGGCAGGTTCTGACCCAAACAAAGTCAAACAAAACTTTTGAGTATTCAATAGATTTTGAAAAATACATAAAAAAAAGTTTCGAAAACTAATGCAAAATAAGATAAGACTTAAGACGAGAAACGAATGAGAAGTCTATTGAAACGAAAGACCAGTTCTAACAGTAACTGAAAGCTAAACCAAACGGAAGTTTTGCAGAAAAAAGATAATGAATTGAAATAATTATAGTTTTAGTAAAAAGTATTTCATTTCAAATCATTTCAATAGTTTTGAACTGAAATCCAATGAAAACAGATATGAATTGAAAACACTGTAAAAGATGTGAAACCAATACTCAGATCATTCAGTTGTGGCTTATCTTCGAGTTTGCTTTTCTTGGACGGACTGTGCCCTCCAGTGGGTGCGCTCTGTTGGACAGTCTGTTCCCTCTGTTCCTCCGCTACGTTCTGTCTGTCTTTGCCTTTCCTTCTCTTATGCGAGCGATCGCTTGTATGCGCTATTGAGGCCATCGATAGCACAGTTGGATTTGGTCTGCCTTTGCCTTTGCCTTTGCCTGCACTGGCAGTTCAGTTGAGCTGAGCTGAGCTGAGCTGCACTGGGAGTCAGAGCCAGTGCACAGACACTGTGTTTGAACTGAACTCTTGTTGTACTCTCTTTCCAACTGAAACACACTATTCGTACGAAAAAACAATTTTCACTAAAATTCAAATTGAGTTGAATTTTAAGCCAAACTATAGTTTAGACAAAATTACAATTAAATCGATTGAAATGATTAGCGAAACACAAAATGAGATAAACGTATGAATGGATTGAATTAAATATGTTTTGAATAGTATTTGATTTGATGTAAGAAATGGCGAAACATATACTGAATGCGCAGTAAGTGAGGAACGACTGCCGTATTGGCACAAACGGAAACACTTCGGACTCAATGCCCGCCCATTCGTCTATTCGTATCCATGTGTTGCCATCGCTTCAACCTGTGCTCACACAGGCCTCCAATATAATGGCTGCAAACGGCGTGACGTACGCGAGCTCTGCCGCTGACGAGTGAACGGCAGGCAATCGGACGTAAAGGCACTGATAAGCAAACACTTGCCTTAAGCCCACTCTTGCCTACACTCTAAGGCTGACACTAACCCATAGGCCTTGCGTTGCCCTTCTCTATGCATAGACCGGACTTTTGTAGCCTTTTGTAGTAATACAAGAAATGAGGTCTTATTTAACTAACTTTTAATTAATATTTATTTTTATTATTTTTTATGCTTTTATTTAAAAGAGAATTAAATTGAATACAAGTATTGATTGAATAAAAGCACAAAAAATTTGTTTGAAAATTATTATTCAATGAATTTTTTAGTAGAGACCAGAAAAGGATACAATAGTTCGGTCTCTGCTCTGAAGTCAATTCAATACAATTCTCGGCTTTCGTACAGAAATTGTTTTCGTTTCAAAAGAAATGCTTTTGAATTGATTTTGGGTTTAATTGAACTCTAATTGGATTTCATTTATAAACAAATGATTTGAATATAAGTTTGAATTTGAGAGACAATCAAACGAAAGGACAATGGATTCGACGCCAACACGTCTGCCGCAGACGCCGGGCCGACAGCACAGTCAGAGCGTTGAACAGCCGTCAGACCCGTTAGTGACGGTTCAGAAGCAATCGGTGCACACATTGGTGTTCCGGTCGCTGAAGAGGACTCACGACCTGTTCCTCAGTGACCACAACGAACTGCCGCCTCTGGACCCGACGGCGCACAGACTGCGAATGGAGATGAAGGCCAAGGATCAATTCGGACCTATTCTTCATTTGGTGCACAGCAGTGACACCGATAGAGAACAGACGACAAGACATAAAGACAACCAAAAAGACAAAGAATTGAAAAGCGATTCCAATGACTCGAACTCTGAGAATATGAACCAATCATTGGTTCCGTTCAACGAAAGCGATTACATAAAGCCGGCGCTCAATACAGTCAACAGTGCGACCAATGCTCTGGTCTTGTCTTCGGGCACAACAATAATGCAGCGAAAGCCCCAACCGATGCCCAAACCCGAATGGCACCCGCCCTGGAAGTTGGCCCGAGTCTTGTCCGGGCATATCGGTTGGGTTCGGTGTCTGGCCGTCGAACCGGGCAATGAATGGTTTGCCAGCGGTTCCAACGACCGGATCATTAAGATCTGGGACTTAGCGTCCGGAAAGTTGAAGCTCTCTCTGACGGGCCATATATCTGGCGTCAGAGGCATTGCCATCAGTAGCCGACAGCCATACCTGTTCTCCTGTGGCGAAGACAAAATGGTAAAGTGCTGGGACTTGGAGTACAACAAAGTGGTCAGACACTACCATGGTCACCTGAGTGGCGTCTACAGCATTGCACTGCACCCGACCATTGACCTACTCATCACTGCCGGCAGAGACTCTGTGGCCCGGGTTTGGGATATGCGGACCAAAGCACAGATACACGCACTGAGCGGTCACTCCAATACAATAGCGTCGGTCGTATGTCAGGCCACAGAACCACAAGTGATCACTGGATCGCACGACACGACTATAAAGCTCTGGGACATCGTTGCGGCCAAAACCCGAACCACTCTAACGCACCACAAGAAGAGTGTGCGCTCTATCGTAATCCACCCTAAGCTCCATATGTTTGCCTCCGGTTCCTTCGCCAACCTAAAGCAGTGGTGTTTCCCGGACGGGAAGTTCGTTCAGAACCTGAGCGGACACAACGCTATTGTCAACTGTCTGGCCGTCAATAGCGACGGAGTGCTGGTGTCGGGCGGAGACAACGGTTCAATGTTCTTCTGGGACTGGAGGACGGGCTACAACTTCCAGCGCACGCAAGCGGCGGCACAGCCGGGCTCTATAGAGTCGGAAAATGGTATCTTCGCTATGACTTTCGACCAGAGCTCGTCCCGACTGATCACTGGAGAGGCGGACAAAACGATTAAGATATACAAAGAGGACGAGAATGCGAGCGAAGAAAGCCATCCAATCAACTGGAAACCAGATATCATTAAACGCCGGCGTTATTGAGCTGTGCTCTCAATAATCACGTCTTTTGTTATTCCATTCATTCGATTCATAATTATTTAAATCTTTTGTTTAAATACATTAAAAATAAAATTCTTTAATGAAATAGAGTTCAAATGTAGTCGTAGTCGATGTCAAAGTGCTGTCGTTGTTGTCAACTCTGACTCTCTGTAATTGTCTGTGAGTTCGTCTCGACCTCTGTGTCATTGGTTTTATTCTTCAGCTTTTGTTTCTCGCTTTCAGTACTTCTTCGCGCGTCTGAAAGCAATCAAATATTTTATAAATAATTGAAAACAATTCTAATTGTAGTCAAACGGAAGACCTGTTTCGGTGACGTCTGCACCGCATAGTCTCAAGAAGTGGATCCTTTCGTTTTTGGCGATGTAGGCGCGCATTGAGTTCTTGCCCTTCCAGGCGCAGATCGGAAGTGTCAACGCTATGCCGTCGTTGTCTTCGGCACTGCGTCTGATGACGAGTACACAACAGCCAGAGTTGAGTTTCGCGAACGTATTGACGTCGCTGTCAGTGAATGCATCCAACGCTACGTTATCTGAAGAAAGCAATTGTTTCGCATCACTTGTACTGATTTCGACCACTTTGTCAGAGTTCAGGTATGGGAAGAGTGAGGGCAGACCCTCCTGTGTCAGCCGAAAGCCGCACGGATTCACTTTGTCAGTACTTCGTGACAATAATCTGACGCCACCGTTGACTAACTGTGCCCAACGAATGTGTAATAGTATTAGTAATTAATTAATTTAATTCAGTATTGAATCCAATTATAAACAAATGATTAAAACATTTCTCACTTTAATGTTCTTTTCGTTGCAAACAATCAAATCTTTCGCGGCTTCGGTCAGGAAATAGATGTTTCGCTTCTGGCCTTTAGTGCACCGGTGGACCAATTGCTCGAATGGGAACGAGTCGTCGATTCCGTAATATTCTCTTAAAATATATTAATTATTAATAAAAATGAAATAAAAAAATAAAACGATTGAATGAATACTTGATTTTCGGCCAATCCGTCTCATTCTGGTCGAGGAACACAAACGGGTCCTCTTTGTAGCCATAAGTGCGTCTCTTCTTCCGCGGTGGACGACCAGTACGTTTGTCTGACTCTTCTTTAACTTCCGGTTCATTCTCTACTTTAACCTCCGGTTCATTCTCTGCCTTAACATCGGGTGTCTGTCCGGACGCCTCCCACGGAAGTGAGTCGACTGTCTTTCTGATAACCGCAACGAAGAACCCGCCGGTGTTTTGTAGGTGGGGTAGAATTCTTATACAACGCTTTAAATTCAATTGGTTTGCATTCTTGGGCGGAAATAGCGATTCCCTTATCTGTGATCTGTATTTCTCTTCAACCGCATCGACAGACTCGACGACAACCACCTCTCGAGTCATGACTTTCCAGTCCTCCAAACCCTTACAATACTTCAATTTCGGCAAAACAGTGGACACGTCTTCGAGATGAGCGCCGCCTTCGGCAGAGTTGAGCAGAGCTGCGATCACTGCCTCGTCTTCTATTGGGTTCAAACTACAGGTCGAATACACGAGAATTCCGTTCTTTTTCAACATTTCGAGACCTCTTCTGGCAATTCGTAACTGAATTCCGTGAAAGTTGTTTCCATTGGCGACATTCCATTTGGTCCATACATCATAGTTCTTACGTATAGTTCCGTCGCCACTGCACGGGACGTCACAGAGAATCCGATCCAACTTAAGGACAACTCTTTTGCCATTCTATTGGAAATCAAAGAAATTCATTGAAAACTAAAATAACTTTTGAAAACAAAATTCTTTAAACCGTTTGTGTGTAGAGGTCAGGCATACTGCCCGCGTCGTGGTTCGTGATTATAGTGGAACAGCTGTGCAGTCGCTTCGACTGATGGACTAACATATAGCACCTCTTGTTGTCCACATCATTAGCGACGACAACGCCCTCTGATCGGCCATCATCTGAGTGAAGCAGTTCAATGATCTGAGCCGTCTTAGACCCGGGAGCGGCGCACAGGTCAAGAACCCTATGTCCGGGCTTTATGTCCATAAGTAAGGCCGGAATCATCGAAACCGCTTCCTGTCTACTGATATAACCCTAAAAACAAAATAATTAATTGAATCCAAAATCCAAACCAAATGCGAATCCAATTGAATACCGAATCGGTTTCAGAGATCAAGAAGTTCTGAAGCGATCGAAAGGCCTCTGATTTGCGGATCTCTACTCGAGATATGTTTATATTCCACGCAAAGCGGTTCGGATACCAATCGATGCAACTGAGCACTGATTGACTGTCCTCTGCGACCAAACCATTGGATTCTTGTCGTTCAATAATATTCCTCAAAGCGATTGTCTGACTCTTGCAATAAGAAGTCAACCGAAAGGCCGACGGAAGTGGTTGTCGAAGACATGCCATAAAGTCTTTCCATTGGTTTTCTTCCATTATATTCTGTGTCTTATAATACAATTCAAAGTCTTTGTTGTCTTTAATGATATCGGAATAAGTCCTGTGATTATCACGACTTCTATCCGACTCTTCATTGCATTTCCTCTGAAATTATCAGATTTTCCATTCAATCGAAAATTCCTATCAAAACACATGCAATCAAAACATACCCTGGATTTGAATTTTTTGAACCGTCTCATCCTTTTCTCACTTCTATTACCTTTTACTTCAGAACTCATTTTCAATTAAATATATTTATTTTTATAATTAATTTCAATTCAATTAAAATCAAAATAAGATCCGAAATAAACACGAGTTTTGAAACTACACGTGATTTCAGTTTCACTCATAAACAACGTTACGATTCTTTATTCAATTTATGAAACTGTAAGAATATTCCTGCCTGTTCATTTTGCCCATGCTTGATCACATTGCATGATGATCATAAATCGATCCAATGTAACATTGGACCAAATTAACTATAGATTGATTCGCATACAGTCATTAATTGACTTATAATTCTCTCATTTGTATCCAGGGTCTATTATAATACAGTAGATGGGATTTTCATGATGTAAGACCACTACCATGGCCATTTCTGCTCAAAAAGAAAAGTAGTCCCAAGTTTTGACACGAACCAAAAATAAATTCAGATATACCTGTACAAGTATTGCGTTATACTCTTCATGGATGGAGGACTTGCGCGTCTCTGGTTTTCATTGAGATGTTACTGACAAAGTGTACATTTATCAAATCCTGGGATTCTATAATAAATTTCAGAAAAAGTATTGTATTTAGGATGAGTTTGCACTGTATCAATTATCAATGATCAAGCTATATAATAAATATATACATATTTCCAATTTTTATTTTGGATTAAATTGTTTTAAATGAATTTGATATTAAATTCAAATAATATTAGACTCAATAATGAAGCAAAGCATCATTTTTACTAAAATTGCAATCTTTTATCGATTTTGACTGAATTATGGATCCGGTGAGAGACGGGTGAAATATGAGTTATGATTTTGCTGCCAAAGTTTGATGTGGGCTCTATAATACCCTGTGCGAACCTAGATCAAAATTAGTGGTGACCTTCAATGACGTTCAGAGGAATGTTTAAACTGGTTGAACTGGTTGAACTTGGTCATCTTATACAAATTCATTCATATAATAAATGATGTGATTTATAGTTTGTGTCGCAATTCAATGCAATTCAATGCTATTTTATTGGTTTATTTCAAAACTAGATTATTATAATTTATTAAATTCTTAAATATGCTACTGATAAATGATGTGGGACAGTATAGTAGGACTGGATGGCACGCAAACCTCTCCTATTAGAAGATATGTTCAGATTATAAGTCTTTAAAAATTCATAATAAGCACAATTCGTGACACAATGTTATTATTACACATAAATCATACGATAAAACGTCTCTTTATATTCAAATTAATGAATATTATATACGTTTTCGCTTTAATTTTGTTTTTAGTATTAGTTCGTGTAATTCACTTGGAATTGGATAAAAATAAGTACAGGTAATTTGAAAATTATAGGTCAATTTTATTCTTCTTTTCCTATTATTATTCTATTAGAAAAAATTTAAGCAATAAGTGAATTAATATATTCAATGAGAATCATAACTAACACGACATGTCTTATGTTTAATATAAGAATACAATTATAGAAGAATTTTAATGTTATTTCCAAGAATTTAATTCAAATAAGTATTAAAACATTCATTGGATAAATGATAAAATTTTTATTCTATATTTTGAATACTTTTATCTGAACTCAGTTTAAAATTCGTTTAGAATTCTTGAAAGTATTTTTAAAATAAAATTATTCTCTTTTGAATTCTACGATGAATTGAGAAAATCTTTGAGACGTTTATAACGCAACCAAATATTTAATTATTAATATATTCTATAAATTATTTATATCTTTTGGTTATAAATCGATTTCTTATATAATTCATAAAAAGTATTTTAACCTAGGATACATTGGTATTAAGATATATTTTGATAAATTCTAACTGAATAACACAAACAATTAAAATAATAAAATGAGTTTAATTAATAATAAGCTCTGTTTTGTGGTAATGCAGCCAAACCTCGGACCGGTATAACCAATAGAATATCTGCGGTTACATCTATTCTTGAATGATCAGCATTGTTTATATATCAGATTTAAAACTCAATTCATTTGATTCACTGCTAATTCTTAATTAATTTCCTTGTTTTCTAAATTCATATGAGACGGATAATTATTAATAACTTACAGTAATTAAGAATTTCAATTGTAATTACACCTGAGGTTTGTTACCATTAATAATAATAATAATATTTTATATATTTTTAACAATCATTTGGTAACAGATTTGACTTCTCATAACTTAAACCTCAGCCAAAAATTGCTTAATTTCCTATCCATACGATCTGGGTTTATAACATGGATGTGCAAGGTCGCCCGAGACAGGGGATATTGCAAAGAATAAAATGGCAGATTTTGGCCTCAGGGGGTATATGGTATACCGGCAGAAATTTCAGAGTTTGGAAAATTGTTCCAGTCCCTAGTGCTCTACGAACTCATTGCCGATCTATACTCTACTCTGCAGTGCTCTCCAATGCTCTCCATTTAGATTCAGTTCCCAATGCTATACAATATTGTAAAACATTTGAATGATTTTTGATGAGATATAATATGGTTTTCCTTTCGACAGTTGTCGACATATAAGAGATGAATGAATCACATTTAGATAAGTGATGCGATGCGACAAAGCATTGGCACAGCATTAGCAGAGCATCGATAACAGGATCGGCAGAACACAGGCATAGCACAAGAAAAGGGCAGGCAGAGCACAGGCATAGCATCGGCATCACTCTTCTATGAAATTTGAGCCAATCATTGCCAATAAACGAGAGTTTTTGTCAGTAATGTCACAATCAAGTGAAGCGAATACTGAACTGTCTTTAAATGACTTAAATCTTGTTTTTTATTGTTCGTTACAATAGTTTAAAATTTTTCGGAAAAATGCTCTGAAAAGACATTAAATTTATTTTATTTCATATAAATGTATAGATTTTGCCATCAATTCTATAAACACTTGAGAATACATTGAAAATTTAAAAGCATTATTAGAACTAATGATTTACACAATAATTATTAAATATCTATATTAAGCTTCAATTAAACTAACTGCTCTATTTTTAGAAAAGCAGCAGTATAAATTATCAATTTAATGACTAGATACATATTTGTTGCATTGATTCGGGCATATTTTAAATCGGGTACAAATCTGGTACAGTATTGCTACAAATAATCAAATGAAATCTTAGAAGTTAACAATTATAAGATTTGCTCCAGGCTTAATTGTTATTGAGTTTCATACAGAACAGTCTCACAACAGTTCGTATTTATTAAATTAGAAATAGTGTCAGTGATAGTTGGAATCAATGCACTAATTAAGTACAGGTATTCAAGAATTGAAATTAATTAATAAATGTGTGAAATATGTATTAATTATAAGTTTTAACTGCTTTACACACAAGAAGTGTTTGAATTATGATTTTGATGTTTCAGGTCATATGAATTCTCATCAATGATTGAAATATTGAACAGAAATATCTTTACCCCCGCGTGTGTAAGACAGAGATGCGGAAGGTCAGCTGTCCACGGGCACATTTGTAGGCGTGAAATGGAGAATTCGGCTCAAAACCTAGGGGTCTTTTGCTCATTTTGCCGACCAGGGGTATTAGGGTAACACCCCCTTCCTCATCTCTGGTATTGAAACATAATTATATTTTTCGATCGAAAATATTGTTTAAGTTATAATTCAATGCAATCAAGTGTGTGGTATAGAGCAGAGCAATGTTGCGATCAATTATTGTCAGATCGTTTGCGATATTCTCTTCTAATTAATGTTTTAATGAAAGTCAGAAACTTTTATAATTTAGAAACATTACAGTAGAAACATATAGAAACTTGATAGATTATATCATTATGAAGTAAAACAAATAAATTAAGTAATTTTATTCTCTATTCTTTTGAAATAATCTTAAACATAAATAAGTTATATTTATATATATTTTTGTTAATTAGTTTATAACTATTAATACATGAATGCAAACAATAAATATTCAAAATAAACATTAATATAAAAATGATTTATAAGAAGAAGAAATACATTTAAGAATCGATTTTTTATTTTCTTATATTTTAGCGAATTTTCACCAAAATCATCCAGCTTTCTAAAACAATTAAAGCTCTTGTATTACCCAGTTGCCGCCATTCGGTTATCTTCTTCTACAGTATTAAGAGTTTGGCTCTTAGTTTATGAAAGCTCTTAGAAAAGGACTGAAAGAATTGGATGATCAGTATTTGCCAAATAGTTATTCAAAATGTATAAACAATTGAATGGAGGAAATGGATACTAGATTTATAAAAAGTTTGCAAATGGTATTTGGTATTTGCTGTGCAATTAATATAATGCAAACTATATTAACGATAGACAGGTATAAATATTATTGTACAGTAGAGTCAGTGTTAGAGTAAGTTTAATGTATTTCTATTGATATTAATAATACATTTATAAGTTTAGAGTAGTTTTATTAGAATATTGATCACTATTGAGTACTCTGTAAAGCCTTATGAGATGTTAAACATTTATGACATTTATTGGATAAATAGGTTGAGTCCCATCTCATACATTACATCAGCAGTGATCTGATGCTTACGTAATGCACATATCGGAAAGTTATCTTATTTTTGGTATAAAACTGTCGGGTTTTGAGTGCATTTACGATCAATGGAATTAGATTTGAACTGATTTGCGGTAACCATAAGAGCTTACACGAGTTGAGTGAGCTCTCAACAGATCTCCGGAGTGAGTGCTAAGCGAAGCAATCAGATTCTCATCGAGGCTATACATACGACCTATTGGAGCATTACTGCGGCACTGGTACTATGCTATGGCATTAACCGTATTGGGATAACAGTGTTGAGACTGAGCTAAGCCAAAAGCAAACCAAACTAAGCCAAACCGAAGCCATAGGACATAAGGAAAGGCACGTCACGTCAAGTCAAGTTGATATAAAGTGAACAGAACGAGCAGAAAATTAAGTGCTGGCACTCGAAGGAAATAACCCGAAAATAAATGACTTTACGAAAGAGAAAAACCGATTTTGCTTTACTTCGGAATAAAAGAGTCACAGAATGGGAGAGTGGGAGAGAGAGAGAGAGAGAGAGAGAGAGAGAGAGAGAGAGAGAGCACAGAATCAGAGAAAGAGGGAAAGGGAGAGACAGAAAAGGGCATATGAAATGAGTTGAGTGGGGAATGAGAGCGCAGTTAAGCAAAGAGAATGAGAGAATGGTTTGGTTGTGTTGGGTCTGAATGGAGTAACTTAAGCGCTGCACAAAATAAATGTAATAAATTGGCGCTATTTTATGCATTGAGCCATAAAGTGAGAGCAAAGCTCTTAATCACTTCTCTCACTCTCTATCAGTCAGTCTCTCTTTCTTCCTACCAGTGCTCTACTACTGTACAGTGCTATACCCTCTCTTGCCTCTGACTTGTATGCCGTTAGTCTGGGCGTTGATTCTCATTGATCCTGATTCTTTTAATGCAATCCTAACATTATTGCAATAATTTGAGTTACAATAAAAAATAGATGACATCCCCATTAGAGACTCACACACTTCACACATTAGTGCGCTCTCGACTGTTCAGTTTTATGCAGAACTACCCGACTTACTAATTGATCAGTACAGTGCACTAACAGTGCCATAACAGTGCTGTAACAGTGCTCTATCAATATTTGTATAAAAAGGCAATGAATTTAAGTGAAAATGAATTACTGTTAACAGTGTTTTGCAGGCATTGCAGGAATGAGTTAAGCAATGATTGCAATGAAAGGAAGACTTTCTAAAGGGAATTCTCAGAGCACTTGAATGCACTGTTATTCTACATCACTTTCATTCGGATCAATACTGACATTCAGTACAAGCAATTGTGAACTACTTTTATCTATAGGTTAACTATAGGCGTACACAAGCAATGAACGAGTCTTACGGAAAGCACTGTTTTATATCTATCTCTAATCGCTATTCGATTAACTCAAATAAATATTGCAATATTGCACAGTTACATCATAGCAGAACATACTGTGCTGCTTCAATCCGGTAGAGTTGGGTTGATGGAGAGAATGAGCAGTAGTGCAAGCAGTGTGCTTGTACTGATGATGCTGAGCTGAGAGCACACAGGCATACATTGTGCCGATTGCGGTGTTTCGCCTTTCATCACCAATACTTACACTCGGATTGACTTGCATTTAGAGCTGCATTCAAGATGTGATCGCATCTAAAGTTCTTATCAGAAATCTTGCCCAATGCTATCAGTGCTAGTTTTTGGAATTGAGCTTCACTTAGCTCATCCATGTCGGCCTTATATTTATAAGTTAGGAGCAGACATGAAAAGATGATTACTATTGAGTATGAAGTATGATCAGGGCAGGGAGATATGTTAGAAGCGACCGCTGAGCCTAATGTAAATGAATTGATATAACATTTGAGTCATATTATCGAAAGCACTCAACTGTTCGTCACAACGAAAATCTTATCCTTTAGTGAATTTTGCATAACGTCTACAGAAAAGGAAAATATATAACATTTGGCGTATCGAGGGATACATAGAAAGAGAGAGAAAGCAAAATAGAGCTGAAAGGGGGGAATGTATGTAAGAGTATTGAGTCGAACGCATCGGCAATTGTGTGCATGGCTTGTATGGCTTGTATGGCCTAAAAGAGAAATATTATATGAATGAATTGTCGAAATGAAAGGCAGATGAGATCAGATGAGATGGCAGTCGAGCAAAATGAAAGTCTTTTCATCGCTCTTATGAAGCATTTGCTTCGATTGAAAGATATGATGTGCTCTATAACGACATTAACGACATTATAACCATTGAGCCAATAGTCAAGCCTTTCAAAAGAAATCTATTGCTTTACTGAATGCTATTGAAAATTATTATGAAATGCTTGACTAGATATGAGCCGATAAATAAATTTATTTATTTTCTACAATCATAGCACTGACACTACCAATGGGTCTAATGTAACAGTGATTGATCGGACGGAACATCTCATTGAGGACCAGACACAAGACATGAATAAAACACAAAATCAAGTGAATAAAGAGGCAAAAGAGTCATTCATTTCATTCATTCAGCAATATTTTCATTAAATAAAGTCACAAATACTGTATATACGTATATACAGTCTATAGATATATATATATAAAGCAAATATAGAAAACATTTCATTTAATTGAAAGAGACCTCAAATCAAACAAATGAATAGAATATTCGGATTCATTTCGGATTACTATAACAAGTATTCACTCTGTGTTTAGGCAACAATAATACAGTAGAAAAAAAGATTAGGAAAACAAAGTCAAACGACATTGTTTTGATTTCCGTCATAAGTAGATAGGTTTTGCTCCGTCAGTATTGAAGGTATTTGAGCGCTGGTTCGATGGGTGGTCACAACGTTCGCACAATTGACTCTATTTTAGTTGCAATACGATTGCAAATCAGATATTTGTAAGTCTAACTGATTTTTCAATCTTTTCTATTGTATGTCTCGGTATTCAGAATTGAGGATCAATTGAGAAATGAGCTGAACACGAAATGCTGCCATTGATGGCCGTCAATGACTTCCCTCTTTTATACTTTAGATTAATTTTATTTGTGATCTGAAGTGAAGTTTATTTAGAGCACACAATCAAAAGTCGAGTCAAATAATAATAATAACCGTTTTTTCGAGTGAAGAGATTAGTGCAAAGCTTTTTATTATGATTATTGAGCTCTGGGTTGTATGGGTTTGGCTTTTCTTCACACGTTCCCAACACCATAAGTGTCATTGATATTGTATGTGAAGCCGAATGGATTTGTCAGCGCTTATGGCCCGACCAATACAATCAAAGTCAAGGGTCATAAGAGGATTAGCTATCGGTTTGATTTGGTTTAGAACTGAATCTAAATGTTAACCTTATATACAGACACGCCTTAAATATAAGACTGTTTTCGACAATACTTTCCAAATCATTGAAATATATTTCTATTTTTGAGAAACAAACTTAAGAACCAAAGAAACGAATCAAACAGAGAGAGCAAAAACACAATGAGTGCGAGAGAGAGAGAGAGAGAGAGAGAGAGAGAGAGAGAGAGAGAGAGAGAGAGAGAGAGAGAGAGAGATTTAAGTTTATTATTAACTTATTTATTCAAAAGAAAGAAAAACTTTTTTACACGCATTCGGTTTAGTGCAGAAAGAAATGACTTATTTTAGCGAAAATCTTATGTATTTTGAAAATTAGTTTAACGATTAGTTCTGAAGCGTATAATTGTATGATAAGTACGAAATAATTTTGTTTCACAATTTTGTGATTTACTCATTAAATTCGAGGCACAAGTAATTATTGAGTGCTTTAGAGTAGAGTTAAAGAACTGGCACTTCTTAACCGTGCAGCTCAAGTACTGTAATGCCGTATTAATAATACAGTATAGACGAGTAGAGTCTGTACTGTAGAGTTGAGAATAACTTATACAGTGAGCAGTGTAGTTTATTTGAGTATAGTGTCGTCTCCAGTGAACATTTGCATAATTACTAATTGCCTTTCACGACATACTTAATTGCGGCCGTCGTTCACAGAATTATATAATTTATGCAAATGTTTTCAAATATAACTTTTGATATGATATAACATTTTCAGAGTCTTTTGAAACAGTGAAATAAATATAAGCGATGATGAGATGGCATTCCTCCTTAAATTAGTATTAGTGCTAATTATTAATGCATCGCTAAGCAGATGATGGCTTCTGAATAGGACTCAAATTATTCCATAAAATTATCTCAAATACTGTTCACTATTTCTGTATTTGTTTTATTCTAATATTTTCGCTTCAATACTGATATAATGCAAAATATATATAAATTTTATTTTCTTAAAAACAAAAGTTTTATAAAAGACTCTAAAATGTTATACAATATAATAATAATTCATATTTATATTTATGTTCTTTTTAATGCACTATAAATGTAATGCTTTTAAAAAATCATATCTATTAGAGTATAAATAATAATAAGAAAAAGAAATTCATTTTAAATATTCAACAAAAATAGAGTTTCAGTGAAATTCAGAGAAATAATAAAAAATGTGGAAAAGTTAAGCAAATTAATGAGTTGTTAAAAACAAGTTATCAAAGAATCAAATGAAAGCTTTGGCCGCTTTTGTTGTACGGCTTCACATATTTACTGTATTTCGTGTCCTATTATACGTTAATGCAGTTTATGTTGTATTCAGTGATTTACGACATCAACGATAACAATAATAGGTTTAAATCGTTGCACTCATCCTAATGGTATGTCAGCCATAAGAGTCGTATTTATAGTTTTCGGATCTTTTCTAAGCCTAACAATAGTGAAGCTCACGATTCGCTTTATCGCAGGAAATCATTTGAAACGATGTGATGCGTTGCCACAGCGATGCCCACCACTCTCCCAGTGCTCCCAGTGCTCCCTTTGCTTTGGCGTCGCACTCGATCTACATCTTAAAACATCTCTTCAGATACGCTTATTCTGTACATCCTCTCCACTTTTGGTCAGTCAGCCTGAAAGCCAGTTTTCCCAGTTTTCCGTTTTGGTAATATGAGACCAACTCTAACAACATCTCTACCATTCTCTACCATTCCCTTCCATCAGTTCCGTCCAACAGTTACGACTCAACCGCCGGATAACAACCAACTTTACTCCGGATATTTATGAGATCACTGCAGCTATGGGCCTATGGCTATATGGCTATATGGCTATATGGCTACATGGCTATGCCCGTGCATTCGGACCAGACATATACTCTTCTAAATAAGTTAACGCATTAATGATTACAGTATGCTATCGACTAATATGTCCTCTTATCTAATGCGCCGATAGATCTGCTATAATATCAATTTGATTGTTATGCAAATCAGGTTTTATATGAATATAAACTTTTCTGAAAATGCATTTACAAAAGCAGTTATTTTATTGTAAATATAAAAAAAAATCTTACGATAATTATTCGTAGTTTAAAATCGATTTTATTTGAGCTTTATTTTAGCAAAAATGAGCTTTAATTCAATAATTATCGAATAAAATCATTCATTAATGATATTTTCCAAACATTTTAATTATTGAAGTAATTGTCTTTGAATTGACTTAATATACTATTTCTGACTTAATTTTGAATAAGAGCCTCCAAAGCTCTAATGATGAGTGGAGTAGAGCCTACTCTACAGTATAGACTACAGACTATAGATTCAACGCCTAAAATGACACTTAAGTTCATTACATTTACCCAAAGCTGTATAGAAGACCAAATCAATAGAATAGACAGAAAAGAAGACACAAATAAATTAAACCGAATATATTGTTCATTAAAATAAAGTCATATTTTAAATAAATTATTTTAAAATTTACTTTTATTTTATACATATATTTCTGTGAAATTTCATATTCAACTGATATTTCTAACACTTATTTTTATTTACATTTCGCGTTGAAACTTATCATTCATACAGTTCAGTCATTCATACAAATAGTTTGCGTTATTATTATTCTTTTCAATTAAGAAATATTTTTCCCAAAAAATATGAATTTCTTTTATTTAGAAACAGAAGTCTTTAGTAAAGAATGATTGCAATAACGATGAAGAATAAGTAGAGACACAATGACTGTAAAATTTCCCCTGGAATAAAGCGGCCAATTAAACGAGTCACTTAAGAATAAAAATTACTGTTAGCCATGCGATCCTTAAATTTAGTTTAAGAAAAATTTCGTTTTCTATTTGGAGAATATGAAAAAATACATAGAATTAAAGTTAAAAACCATATGTCATACTCATTAGTATTGAATATTTAATTCAATTTATATATATTTGAGTTTAGAACGAATTGATATTTAATGCTTTGGTATAACTATACCACAAAAACCTGTGGGAAAGACTCGTTTAACACGGATAGAGAAATTCTCATTGAATTCTCTGTTCAATTGAAATAAATTATGAAAAGAAAAAAAATAATTTAATCGATCGGAGAATGATTTCTAAATGAAATTTATTATTAATTTCTGTATACAGTATAATAAGATATAGTATACCTAACGAACAGATAAATGTCTGTCATTTGCAGGCATTATATTCATAATGACAGATAAAGTATAGAATTAGTCGAAAGTGAGGGAAAGGAGGGAAGGACCCGAAAATGAATAAAGAAGTGCTTTATTGTTGATATAGTGGATAAAAATTGAGTCTAAAATCAAATAATAAAAAATAATTTTCTTTTGTCAGCTGTGGAGAGAAAGAGCGTTATATAACGCCATATACTGTATATTAGTGTCCATTCAGTGCTTTCGTATTGATTTAGTCAAAGTCACAAAAGGCAATGAATGGCAATCTATTAGAGTATTATAGTTAAACATTAACACAATCTAATTCATACATTAGCGCACAGAGTAGTCATATAGTCATTATAATGTTAGGGCGAACGTGGAAACTGAAACAGGTGCTGATTGGCGAAGTAGTATCTATTATATTCTGGCTATTATTCAGGCAAACACCACAAACGGCAAACACACACACAGACAGACTCTTACAGAGCTATGTGTAAGCGATCTAATGATCTATTTAGTGAAAATGAGTGAAAGCATTGCTAATTTAGCCGATCTATTGTCGACTTTAATGTCGAGAGTGAGTAAAGAGAGATCCAATTGAATGAGTGAGGGGTAGACACACACAAATTGAAGCAAAGCAGCCAAATAAGCCAGCAATGAGAGAGCACATACTGTAACCGCATTTTATGGCTCGCACTCATTCACTGCTACTCCACTTCACTGCTGGCTCAAGCAAATGAGGCAGAGGCTGAACATTGAGGCTGAATGTGAGGCTGAGACTGAGGCTTAAGCTGAGCTGAGGCTCAATGAATTTTGAATGAGTTTGAATTGAGCAGCAGTTGTGCTGACGAGTAACACAAACCTTCTATTATCTGCAAAATATAACCGAAACACAATTGCTTTCATTGTGTTCACGTATTTTGTGTCTTCCCCTCCACTCAAAACCCAACACAATGTTAGAACTTTTCTCTACTGTATCGCTCTCTCGGTCTCCCTCTCGCCCTCTATTCCCTACCTCTCTCTCTCTCCATTCCTCTCCCAATATTATAAAGTCTGCTCTTATTCAGAGCCTAAATATACAATTCGTTATATACTGTATATCCACACACTTTGAGTGTTTTCAGTGGCACTTCAATTCACTTCATATTTTTCTCTCCAAAAAGCTTTGTATTGAATAAGTTTTGTCTAAAAAATTTTATTGTATTTTTTTTAAGGAACAGTCAATTTTTTGATTCCGGCGCTGTCATAGTTTTATGCGCCGTAAAAGTTAATACAATATTGACTTCTTTCCTGTCGGTATTGAGTGCTATGCAGTTAAGCCATTATTGTTCTCATACTTGGAGTAGAGTTGAATGCATTAAATTTTAAAAAGTTTAACACGAATTCACTTTATTTTTCATCATATCTTTGACATTATTTTGTTATATAAGAAGAAAATATATTTATTATTTGCTTTTATGTCTAAATTTCATTTTATTTTCGGCTCATTTTTAATGCTGAGCTGATATATCAAACCTTTTAAATAATACTTTTATAATACTTTTCACAACTCTATAGTGTGTTGTGGAATAAGACCACCAAAATTGAAAACTGACCCATAATTATAGAGCAGACCAGAGCGCAGACAAACCCATTTTTCACAAACTTTTCGTTTAAAAGAAATTCGACAAAAATTTAATAGAGATCAGAGAAAAGAGCAAACACTCAGTTCCCATACGATTGGGTTGTTTTTGAAGCAATTAATTGCAGAGCTATATAGGAATCACACGAATTCCCAGAAATGTTTAGTTAGTCTATTACACGGAATCGACATAACATTTAACAATAGGCATAAATAATGGCAACACAAGCAGTGAAACAGTTTCTCATATATTTTCATTCGGTTCCCATAGGCTTTCGTCTCTGTCTGTCCTCAGTTTTTGCTCATTTAGGGCCATATCGTATGGCGTTATCGCGTCGACCACTCATCACATATCACTCATATGGCTGTTAGTCATGAGATATGCCTTAGGGGTACAGCGGAAGTGAGCCATTAGGCCATTGCTTTATAAGAAAGACTGACTTTTAAGACAGTGATGGTCTCTAATCATTGTGGAGGCGGTAGACCGCTGTCGGGCCAACACAACTAATAGCAAGCGTTTCTCACTTACCGGTAGAGACACTGGTTTTGTAGGTTCAGAGCAGTAAATAATCATTTTATATACGCTTTAACTTTTAGTAATAGTTATACTATATTATACTTATTGCTGAAAATAACTCATTTCTCAGCCATTTATTGCCGAATATGATCTTCAATTTGCTGAACCTTTCTTCTTATGCCGTGCTTTGGCGCCATTACTCGGCTCAGCATTTACTTTATGATTAGCTATAATAGCGTTACACACAATACTGTAATACTGTTCGTACTGTTCGTACTGTTCATACTGTTTGATCATTCATATGACGATTTCGAAACACTTGAGCACTTGAACAGTGAAAATAAAGAATAAAATATTGACTCAATTGAATGTTTAGGAGTTTTGACTTATTGTGATTTAACGTTTGTGTGGCCTCACTATCATCACCACTACTACTACAGTATATCATACTCTGCTATACAGACTAAGTGTATTATACTATTATATAATGTCTATACTATTATTACCATTACTGCAATTTATTTTCTCCTAATGTTAGATAATATTTTCAGTTTATTTTCTTTAAATTTTATACAGAGTAGACAATTGATGTGTTTTGCAGAGCAATACATAATAGACTTTATATTACATTAGTTTATTGTATTCAATATTTTGCACAATAATTGTATAAATATTATATAATATTTGAATTATTATTTGCTTTCATTGCCTCAATAACTCGAACTATAACATTAGCCGGCACATCATGCTCACTGAATATCAATTTTCCAGATTTAACCAGAGGCAATTTGAAATCAGAGTCTGCCATTATTGGTATAGCTTAGAAAACGATTTCGATTTGAATCCAGTGTCACCCATGAAGTCGGCCACCAAATGATCTGTTCCGGAGTGAACGTCTCGTAAAAATATTATTGAATATGATTTCAATTTTATTAAATTATAGCAAAACTATATTATGATTGTCTCAATCCGATATGATTTTGACTAATCCAACCCATTCGCTCACCTCTGATGTGCAATAAGCAGGGTCAAATCATACGCACGGCTTCAATAAAATATGGAAAATAATACTTAAAAATTATTTCGTGGGTTAAATCAGAATATATGTAAACATTTTCAGGAAATTTTACAATTTTTGACTAAACTATGGAATCAAAGCTCTATAGAGCAAATTGATCTTGCACGTCTCTGTTTAAAAAAAGTATAATTTTTGATCAATAATAGAGTGTATTTAAAATTTAAACAATGAAATTATTTCTCTTTGGGCCTTTGAGTATTTAGAGTGCCTGGAACTCTCCCTGGCCAATTGAGACTGATAATACAATTGATGTTGATTTGAATTTATAGATTTGATAAAAATAATGCAATAAAATTGAAACATAATCTAAAATCGCTATCTGTACTGAAATGTTTAAACTATGCAAAACTAGGTCTAAAACTACTAATGAATAAATAAACTCATTTTCAACTCAACCAAAATTGGTTTAGATTTTTAAAGCAGTGAAACATTTTTTGCTTTCAATTCAATGTATAGAGAGTTTAAGAGTAATAGATATTGGCTTTTATTGGATGCAAAGTGTTCTTTAATAGAAAGCTGAGGTAATAATAATTGCACCCATGCAGAAATGTTGCAGCAATGCAGCAGCAGAGCTTGAGCAGAGAGAGAGATCGCACAGAGAGGACAGGCGGTGGCAAAGGAGAATTGAGCTGAACTGAGCTTGGAGTGCATTTGGAAAACTCGATTGTCTAAATGGGATTATCGTCACTGCACTAAAACTGCATTCATAGCCATCCAAGCGTTGATCCTTTTGCCAAATGTCTCCCCCATTCCCCTCCACTACACTGCACTGTACTGTACACTGTATGACATGTCTGTGCAATAGTGTGCAAACTTATTCTATGCTCTTCTCATGCAAATTACACCATTAGTACCTCCATTACAACATTAGTGGGCGAATGACACACATGTGTCAGATTGACCATTAGATCAACACATCTCTATTGATCCCGTCATCGGCTGTGCATCACATCGTAGTATATAATTTCAATCTCTGGTCTCTCCGCACAACTAACTTAATGGTCATTTGCATATATCTTCCACACATTTCACTTCAATTTTGTGTATTCTCTTAAAAAGAAATTTAAATTCAAAAAACAAATGTTTGCTCCAAATCAACAGCAATTGGATGTTCAGCCGAGCGATGCTTTGCTCGTATCAAATGCTAGTATAATATTATACCCAATACTCGACTAAATACAATACTTTAGGATTTTTTGCTTTCCATTAAAAAAAGTTTTGGGAGTTTCTCAGTTTCTTCTCTTCCTGTTCCATACCTAACCTCTGTATTGCTATTTATGTGTTATTCTCTCTAATTTCAGTACAATTAGTGTTCTTTCAAATTACTAGCTTTGCTGCCAATCCAGTCATTAATTTATTTCAAAACCAAATTAACTCTCAATCAACTAATCTTATTCTCACACAATATAATAATACAATAAAACCAAATGTTTTCAACGAAATTCAAGTTTTATTATTATTTTGTTATTTTATTCGTTACATTTGCTGCAAAAAAAAGTAAACTGATATAAACCAGAATAGAAGTAAGTTGTTTAAATCTGTCTGAAGGCACTGAAGGCACTGAAGGCACTGAAGGCACTGAAGGCAATGAAGGCACTGAAGGCACTGAAGGCACTGAAGGCATTGAAGGCAGTTCCATTAGATAAGTTTGGAATTAAATGTCTATTTTTAAACAATACGAATGTAATGTCTGTTAAGTTCAAATAAAAAAATCAAATAAAAAGAGAGACGAATAGCGAAACAACTGAATAATATTATAATAATAATTAACTATAGGATTTGAACAAGGATGAAAAAGTATAGAAGAGAAGAGATGCGAAAAAAATTATCGGCTATTAATTCACAGCTGAAGTGATAGCATTGAATAAAAATTTCATTTATTTTATCGCTTCTGACAGATGTTTACTATGATTTATAACTTAAAAAAATTAATGTACAGTAAAATAGAGAATATAGAGAAAGAAAGCGATAGATTAGGTTATGTGAGTGAGAAGTATTCAGGAATAATAGCGGAGAAAAATAGTGAATTTTATACTATTATAACAATAAGAATAAATAATATAATAATAAATAGTTTAGAAGTGCTTTCTGTGTATACAATAGTTTTATTGAATAATTTTAAATTAGTATTTTGTGTGCATTACATGCAGTGCACAGACAAACAGACATTTGTTTGATGGCATGACTTCGTATTGTCACTCAATTTACTGGCGTTAGTGTACTCTCAGGTGAGCTCAGGTAATAGTGTGTCTCAATCTCTCTACAGTATAATAGACTGGCATTGGATTGCATTGGTTCTCATCCTGTGCTGAGCGGACAACAACGACAATAACATTTTGCTCTGTGCGAAGACGACTCTGGTCTGAGGCAATGGCAGAATGGAAAGACAGGAAACCGAATTGAGGGCCACACCCGCCTCTATAAACGTTGCCGGAAAACGAGCGTTGTTTAAGATAATTGTTTTGTGGCACGAGATCAGGCTTTGGCGCTCCACAGCTATGCTATTCATTATATGTGTGCTTCCAATCACAATATGTGCTCAAATGTGTGCCCAACTCAACAATTAATAGCACAGACACACAAACAAGTTTGACACTGAGGTGCACAACACTATCGACCAGATCTGGCCGATCAGTCGATTGTCTTCATGTATGTCTCCGTTTGGCTCCACCTAACCCTAAACCTATTACATAAGCCCAGTCTGTAATATGCATACAATAACCGGTAAACCCCTACCGATGCCACTCTTAGACACGATGTGATGACTTATTCTGCACTCAATTTATTTATTACATAATTTGAATCATAAAACATAAACTCTAAATGAGGTTCGCTTTGCACTTAAATGACTACTTATTTGTTATTTTAAATAATATAAATTATTTTCAGCCAAAATGAGTTTATGGTCTTGTGAAGGCCCGGGGCCATAATGAAAAATCAGCTATGCGTACACTAAATGCATATTTTCAATGCAATCCTGTATTAAATAAAATAATAACTAATTTAAAGCGCGAATGAATAACAAGTGATTTAATGGGAAAATATTGTCTCACGTAATGTGAATGTGAGTTAATATAATATATTAAATAATATGTCGATCAAAGACTCGCAAATATATTATCAAATCTAATCTAATTTGTAGTTAATGTCTCTAAAGTATTGTCGCTCTTCTAAAGAGCATAACTTCCTTAAGAATTAAAGATAAGAGTATTTGAATTGATTATTAAAATATACTAATATTAAGGACAGTCGGCATTGTTTATGAGTATTACTAAAAGTGTTTCCAATTTAAGGGAATTAAAAGGGGAGGGAATTGTGTCAAATTAACACTGCATTTGAACGATCATTGCAATCATTAAGCCCTTGCCTTCATTACTGTAGTCGACTACTTCGTTGCCAACTCTACTTACCATATAATGATCTCAATTAGCAGTTCTGACTCTATTAACTCCATTAACTCTCTCATTACCGGTATTAGAGCCGGAGCTCAACTTTCTCATTAACAGACGCGTCGCCTATTAATTATAGTTTCCAAAAGCTTAACATCTTTACAGCTCTCTCTCTCTCTCTCTCTCTCTCTCTCTCTCTCTCTCTCTCTCTCTCTCTCGCTCTCCCTGTGCTCTACTCTAGTGCCTCATACTTTCCAAACGATCATTAATTCGA
>JAQIWA010000079.1:0-55853 GCA_034693305.1 Eueremaeus valkanovi | reverse complement strand
AAAGTTAAGCCAGGACAAGTAGATCAATGATGATTGAAATTTTGGCCAATATACAAGTTAAGCTAGGACTAGTAGATTAATTATAACTGAAATTTTGGCCAATACAATTAGCATCATAGACATCTTCATGTGCAATATTTCCCACTGTTAACGTTGGCAATTTTTGGGTTCGGTAAATCTGTCCCGTTGTTAGTGAAGACCAGTTTTCTCGCTATTTTTTTCTGGCTAGGAAATGGCTGAATGAGGCTGGGAAATGACTGAGAAAGGCTGGGAAATGGCTATGAATGGCTAGGAAATGACTGAATGAGGCTGGGAAATGACTGAGAAAGGCTGGGAAATGGCTGAGAAAGGCAAAGAAATGGCTGAGTATGGCTAGGAAATGGCTGAGAAAGGCTAGGAAATGGCTGAATGAGGCTTGGAAATGGCTGGGAAAGGCTAGGAAATGACTGAGAAAGGCTAGGAAATCGCTTAGAAAAGCCAGGAAAGACCAGGAAATGGCCGAGTAAGGCTAGGAGATGGCCGAGAATGGCTAGAAAGGCTGAAATGAGCTAAGAAATTGCTGATATAGCTGAGAAAGCTGTAATATGGCTGAGAAATGCTGAAAATGGCAGAGTGACAAGGAAATGGCTGAGAAATGCAAAGAAATGGCAGAGAAAGGTTAGGAAATGCCTGAGAAAGCTAGGAAATATCTAAGAAAGTGCAGAAAATGGCTGAGAAAAGGTAGGAAATGGCTGATAAATTGCTAGAGAATGGTCTACTAAATTTGGGAGCTGAATCTGTAAATCTGTATCACTCAAAATTCCACAAAGCGGAGTTAACGTATTTCTACTATCAGACTTGTTTGGTATTTTTCAGCAATTTCCCCCTTTTTGCATAATTTTTCGTGATTTTTCAGCAAATTTACCATATTTTGCATCATTTTTCCGTATTTTTCAGCAATTTTTTCATATTTTGCATCATTTTCGGTTATTTTTCAACAAATTTGCTCTATTTTGAATCATTTTTCGATATTTTCCATCAAATTTTCCCTTATTTTGCATCATTTTTTTACATTTTTCATCAAATTTGCTCTAATTTGCAGCATTTATCGACATTTTTCAGCAATTTTCTCATATTTTGCAGAATTTTTCGACATTTTTCATCAAATTTGCTTTATTTTGCATCATTTTTTGACATTTTTCATCAAATTTACTCTATTTTGCATCATTTTTCGACATTTTTCAGCAATTTTGCTCTATTTTGCAGTATTTTTCGAAATTTTTCATTAAATTTTCTCATATTTTGCAGAATTTTCCACATTATTCAGCAATTTGCTCTATTTTGCATCATTTTTTGACATTTTTCATCAAATTTGCTCTAATTTGCATCATTTTTCAGCAATTTTCTCATATTTTGCATCATTTTTCTACATTTTTCAGCAATTTTCTCAAATTTTGCAGTATTTTTCGACATTTTTCATCAAATTTGCACTATTTTGCAGTATTTTTCGACATTTCTCATCAAATTTGCTCTAATTTGCATCATTTTTCAGCAATTTTCTCATATTTTGCATCATTTTTCGACATTTTTCAGCAATTTTCTCATATTTTGCATAATTTTTCTACATTTTTCAGCAATTTTCTCAAATTTTGCATTTTTTTCGACATTTTTCATCAAATTTGCTCTATTTTGCAGTATTTTTCGACATTTTTCATCAAATTTGCTCTATTTTGCAGTATTTTCCTCTATTTTGCATCATTTTTCGACAATTTTCAGCAATTTTTCACTATTTTGCATCATTTTTCAGCTATTTCCTAGCCTAACCCGTTGTTAATAAAGAACTTTTCTCCCAGTCCTACCCTTCCTCCTTTCTGCGGGGGGGGGGGGGGGGGGGGGGGGGAGGCGGTTGGTGAATCTATATAGTCCCCTTCTAAAGAAAGTGGACTTAATGAACAAGTTAAGTTACTATGATAATCCATGCTGACATCAATAGACAGACAATCATTTTAATCATTTTAGTCATGTTAATCATTTTATTTGATCAATGTGATATTCGATAGTAATACAATTTGTGAATTTCTCAAAAGCTCTTTAAACTAAATGTAAACTATTTTTGGTTTAATCAAAGAAAAATGACCAGAGAA
Organism: Eueremaeus valkanovi; assembly: GCA_034693305.1. Classification (NCBI taxonomy): domain Eukaryota; kingdom Metazoa; phylum Arthropoda; class Arachnida; order Sarcoptiformes; family Eremaeidae; genus Eueremaeus; species Eueremaeus valkanovi. The sequence goes on along the minus strand of JAQIWA010000079.1, from coordinate 53,730 downwards.
GAAAACCAAAAAGACAAGACTTTCCAATATTACTATATATTTAAGAGAAAAAGTAGAAAATTATTTCGCATTAATATCTATTAAAAAAATGTTTTCCAAAATATATAGAAATATTATAAAAGTAAACCTCAAATATATAATTAAAACTTTTAAATATTATAAATAATTCATCGAAATATAGACATGAATTGAATTATTTATGAGACAAAAAATTGATAGAAAACAGAATATTCTTTTAGATTCAAAACATAACTTATTCGCAGAGAACAACATTTTTTGTATTTGTTTTCATAGATATGAGAATAAATTCAAAGTAAACGATAAGAAATATTCAAATCCCGATTCAATAAAATTCCAGTCATAGCCCACACAAATAACACAAACACACATTCATTGGACTAATCATACATAAGGAACAGAAAATTGATCCAAAAATTCTCTACTCAGACGTACGCCATATAAATATGTATTTTTTAGACCAATTTTTACATAACCCAAATGCAAATCTAAATATTTTTCACCAATTCGTATGCCTAACAAAAATTTCGAGTCATTTTTGCCTCACATTACACACCATTCCATTGGAGTAAAAAAGTTTGTGTTTAGAGTTAAAAATCAATTGAATATATTTTAAAGGATGGATAGCATTATGAACTCAACTATTCTCTCCTCTCTCTCACTATCCGATCGATTGTCTGATTTTTCCGATATTTTCTTTCCAACGAATACTTTATTTAAATTTTTAAAACCTTTTTCTTCTTTGCATATAAAGTAATCGTTAGTTAAGTTGAGAGAAGAAGAAAACTAATCCTTTATTGAATGCGAAATCATTTTTCATATTTACAATATCGACAAACGATGTATGAAATTGAATAATGATTAATGAAAAATAGTATTGAGAGCGAAGTTAAGTATTTGGCTTATAGTGAAAATCGGGCAAAATTGACCCGTTTTTATAGGCCATTCCCAACAATAGATACAATAGATATGCTCTCATTATTACGGGATTCCAGTCCCCTATATCTCATACTACATATCTCTACAGTATATATTTATACCTTTATATTTATATATATATAATATAGACAAGCAAAGACTTCTGGTAAACCCTTTATAATACAGTTAATTATTGGGAATTTATTACTTGAAAACAACATTAATTTAGGATTAATTGACTGAATCGTTGCTATGCTTTTGCATTAATAGTTATTTTATAAATAAATAATTAAAATAATTATAATATAAATATTAGCGTAATATTCACTAATAGAGAGGTACAGTAGAGCAGTTTTTTTTAGTAAAGCGTGTGTATCCCTCATCTATTTATTCTGCTCGACACTAAAAAAAAGTGACACCAAAGGCCTAGCATTTAATACTATACAGTGAGCGTTAAATAAGCTTGGTGGATATGTTCCTTCACAATCTCTTCTTGCTTTTATAATACAAAAGATTCTGGAAAAAATGAACTTAAGTTAATTTGACCCAAATGTCTTCAATAGTCAGCTATCTTTGTTTGCACATCCCTGCACATCCCTGGTTATATTAAATATTGTTTTATATAATTTAGTTAATTAACTAATATATCATTCGTTGAAATATTAAAATGAGTTTTCACTGCATTTTATACTCAAATATAAGAGAAATAAATTCTATTTATTATTCTTTTTATGTGAATCTAACGCTCGAATACATTAATGTTTTTTATTTGACTTCTCCTATACTTTGTTAAAAATAACTTTTATTTTTCACTGATAAGCAAAATATTCAAATAAATTAGGTTTACGTTCGTTCAGTCGATGCATATAAAATCAATTATAGTTTTCGCAGAAAATTTTCGTTCGTTTTTAGGAATTCAAATGAAAAAAAAGAGTGAATTCGTTTAGAATACTAGAATACTGGATAGAAATTTCATTTTTCATCTTTTTAAGCAAAAAAAACGTGTTTTGAAAAATTGATTTCAAAAATTATTTGCAAAACTGAGTGATGAAAGTGCGCTCAAAGACTATTTTCAACTTTATTAATATTGAGATATTATATTATACTGTATTTCATTTTTACTCTTAAAACGCTATATATTTATATGAGAGCTCCGAATGTCATCTAATCTATAGATTGAAATGCATTTTCTATACAGTATTTCATTTTCTAATTCTATTCTTATATTGAGTTTTGAGTGAAATTCAGTGAAGAGATACAGAAAAGCAAATCTGAAGCAAAAAATTACTTTTGTTTTCAAATATATTTTCGAAATTCTGACTCATATCAGATGAAATTGTTTTTATGCAATGAGAAGTGTGGATCAATTATTGAATAAAAAAAAATATATGAATTTAAGAATTAGATCAATATCTTTGAACGAATATAATTGAAATGAACAATAAAACTGAGTTTGAATTCTGCTTGATATATAAAAAGCTATTGATTTCTTAACCAAACTATTGTATGTATTGAATATCTAATGTCAAGAATGACTTGACTGACAATTATTGTGAAAAGAGTCGAAATTCAATGGATTTGACTTATTTTGAAATTCACACCTCATTATAGAAATGCATTTTTCTTATAAATGTCACGAATTTGAACGGCTATTGAACTCAGATTTTATTCAAATCGGAAAAAACTATTAAAGTATTTCAAAATTGTAAGCTTTGATTCTCATGAAACTATTGAATACCTAATGTATCAAGGGTGCAATTACTTGGATGATAAATCATGAAAATTATCAATTTTAACTCCGCTTCCACAGGAAAAGAGGAGTATATAGTTTTGCCAAGATATCCTATGAGCTGAAAATATATTATGTCTTTGAATTGATATATATTGTGACTCCTTTCGAGCTCAAGTCCCCCTTTGCCAACGAACTCGCAATTCACTGCTGATAAGCACTCGGCAACAGAGATCGTCTCCCTCTGTGTTCACTGCTATCGCCACACTGTAAATCCAAACTATCCTTTGTAGTTTTGTAAATTCGTAAAGTATCACTCAATATTTTATAAAGCGGAGTTAACATGATATTGAACCAGCCTTGTTTAAATCTAATACTGATCCATTGGTGTCCTCTTAAGTTTTAATCTTATTATGCAATCAAACAATTTTCAAAAAAGATATTAACGAAAAAATATAACATTATTTGGTTGAGTCGACTAATCATTGTTAGGATAAGAAGTGTAGGATTGAAGAAGATATTAGAGAATAACTGTTGGTTTTATGATAGTATTCTGTACTTAATATTAATTTTTAGACAGACTTTACTTTTGAGAACAGAATATCTTAGAGATGACTCAAAATCTTTCAACAAATGCCAAAATATGAGATAAGAAATACAAGTTTTGAAATGAATTCAACTTAAAGACTATTATACAGTAGTGTAGGTATTATGCAGTAAATGAAGCGAAACATTAAAATTATTAATATTTGTATAATAAACAAAAAATAGTCATTCATAAGATCAGAGCAGAGCAATCAGAAGTGGTCCGACTTGTTTGGCCATCCAGGGGGAGGACTGGCATATTCCAAACTAATTGAATTTGTGGTAACTTTTTTGAATTTTCAAGAGTTTTGATGTTGACCAGGATAAATAACTATTGTTAGTCTCTTTTCAACTCTCATAATCTCTAATCATTTCTCAACATTTTCAATGCTATACTACATTATGAATATTAAATTCAATGGAACCGACACTTCGTTCTCATAACGACACAACTGTCTCATAAAAATGAATTCAAATTCTGTATTAATATTGACTTCGTTTGCAAGATATCAAGTGATTGGAAGAACGGATACTATATTTTGATAGAATATGTTAGAATCGATGGATGACCTAAACATAATCCAGAATATTTATAATCTACTTAAGTACAGAATAATTATTAGTTCAAATAGTGATGGGTCACATCTGGCAAGTCTTTACGATTACTTTTAGAATTATAAGAGAATAGAGTCAAACAAAATCACGTAATATTCGTCTAATTTTTATATTCAATTATTAATAGACAAGTGTGTTGTCATGCAGTGCACACCATAGCCCACATAGTCTAACATAGCCTGACATACTGTAGCCCACATTCATTTTAAAGTACCTAACTGTACAGGAGACAAGCAAATCTAATATAAGCCCTACCCATCACATTTTTAACGAACAAATACAATGAATTTTTAATGTCTGTCCACTACTGTCCACTAATTTAAAGTGCTTTTACTTCCGATAACAGAGTTCACTAATTATTATAAATAATAAACGAGAAAAAAATGTTTTCTTAGAACTCAATTATTTGAAGCAATTAAGACAAAGCTTTTTGTTTTATATCTAATTTTGATATTATTTTTATCTCTAATCTATTTCTGCAGTCATTTTCCTTTTTTTCCTTCCGTTAAATTGGGAGACATTAAGAGTAGGAATAAAATTAAATTTAGAATATATTTAATTATGCGTTGAATTATGATTTTAATCAGAGACTTATGTTTAGTTGTGTCGGAATAATGTTTCAAAAATATATTAAGAAATTAGTTTAAGTATAAAATTAGAAAAAACTATTTGTGCTCTGATTTTTTGCACGATATAAATGCATACAAGAATTGCAATGAATTTTCTTTAATTTGATTTACAAATGCGAGTCAATTATTCAATTGAAATGAGACAAACGTTTCATAAATTAATCGATTAATTAGTTTTTACGGAAATTTATTTAACTTAAATATTTTATTTTTTCTGGAAATTCATCTTTTGATGTATGCCTTGAGTTCGAAAGTTCAGATTAAGTCTTACAAGAGAGTAGCATGATCAAATAAGTCATTTAGATTCAAATATATATCATTTTATGCAGAATCCAATAGAAATTATTCATTTTTAGTAAAAATCTGTAAAAATGTTTATTCAAGTGTCAAACCAGATGAAGAATGGGGTCCTTTTAAAGTGAATATTCCTGAGGGTGCGAAGGGATTCTTCTTTTTCACTAAACTGGCTATAATTTCTATTCATAAGCTTTGATTAAACTTTTCTTTTGTTTAAAGGAAACAAATGTTAAATAAAAAGTTTTTTGAATTATTAGAGAAAACTGTTATCATTGAAGAGAAGAACAGATTTCGATTCAGACGTAAGAATTGATTGCTTTTCCCTTTTGTGCTGAATCGGGTCAGACCTGAGAATTTGAACATTCAGTCCTATAGTCTAGACTTTGAAAGCGATTTAATTAAAAAAACGCTTTGTCTGAACGCTATTGATATTCAATTGATGTTTAGTGAGTTTGAAATTTAAGTTAATTTCTTGCAATCTGTCGATTGAACGACAATTCAGTTATATTTTAAAATCAAATATATTAAACAAGAATTGTTTGAAAAGAGAAATTGTGTAAAGAATTTAAGCGTCAAAACCATTCGTGAGACTCATTCGTATTATCCAATCGTTTTGATCAATGATCTCAAACTTATTTTTATGATAAATGCCTTATTGGCTGAATACAAATGAACACATTTTGTGTCAACACATACAGTATATTGTACAGTAATACTGTATTGCTTTCATATCCCAGTTTGGCAAAGGGCAGATCAAACACAAACATGCCAATTATTTGAGATGCGGTCAAATTGTTATTGTTAAAAAACCTTGTTCATATAAACAAGGGAAAATAATTTCTTTTAAGTAAAATATTTCAGGAATCATTTCGAGAGTCAAATCATAGCTAATAGTTCCTAAGTTTAGCATCAAATCCATTTGGTATATCATTTCCAACTAGGCTAATCCTTATTGTTGTTGGCCCTGCTCATCCCTAAATCCTGAGCAATTAATCTAGGACAAAATTTAAATTGTTTATATCTTAAATATAGATATAATGGATTAGAAATGAGCTCAAGAATACTGTTTACATAATCCGTATACAAATACTCTATAATAAGAGTTGTGTTTATGGCAGAGATGCCGATCCATTGGATCGTAAGATTGAATCTACTAGGAGAACAAGAACAATTTGAAAGACTCCAATAAATAATACTATTCTAATTGAATCCATTAAAGGATTCCGGGTATATTTCTCTAAGACCCCATTCATAGCATCTCTGGTTTATAGTACAGTATAATAGATGAAATAGTTTTCATAACTGCACTGAAAGGAAAGGCATTGCTGTCATTGTAATAGCAATAATAGCAAAGAAATAAAACGTGGTTTTGATTAATATTATAATTTTGAGTAAGGATTCTGTCATAGCTATGACATGCGATGAATGAGGTTTTGCAGTCATTTCCAACACATTTTCACTATCAGTACTGAAAAAAAAGAAAAATTTATCATTTCTTGACTTATATTCTGAGCCATAGAATGAATATATAATCAAATGAAATCATAAACGACTGAAATGAATGAATGACTGAATGAAAGAAAACTTTTAATCTTTTTTTCCTTTTCAAGTGTTTGTCGTATTATTATTATTATTTTAATTTCATAGAAGTATTATTCAAAACAATTCATTCAAAAATGACAGAAATATAAGTTTTTTAGATTTTCAAAATATTTTAAACAAATGATTTGTACATTGCTTACTGAATTAGTAGAAATAGCCATGATGATGCTCTTTAAACAGGGTTATTATATGATTTTTAAAATGAACATTAGCTTTTGATTTGTTTATGAGTCTATTTGTCTGTTTCTATAATATTAATATTGATATTCTTTGAGTTAATATTTTAGTTATTCTACAGAATATGTCAATTAATGACATCAATAAATCATAAAATCTCTTCATTTAATGAAAACTTTTCTATATTTTATTTATGAAAAATAATAATAAATTTTCATTTTTTAGAGCTCTCTCTCATGTGATTCATGGGATTTATTGATATAATGCAGAATAAACTGCAATAAACTATTTTAATATGACTTTTGAAAAAGGGTTTACGAATAATATAAGAGATGGAGAATAAAGAAAATATAAGTTATTTTAGGCCTTAATATCTAATATCTTCTTAGAAAAACATATTTCACTTAAAACCAAATTCTCTATAAAATATTTGGCAATATATTCATTGCAATCGCTTTTATAAATATCATTATTTTTAAAATACAAAATATTATCAAAATATTAATAAATGACTTAATATTGAAAAATATCTCATTTTTAAGGAAATATAATTTAAAATATATTAACTCGTCTTCCTTCTAAAGTGAGCTAGTATCTTTCAATTTTATCAAATGCTAATATATTGAATTAATGAGAAAGTAATGAATACAAAAAAATTAACATTACATTGAATTCCTGAATGACATCAAAACTAATTTATTTAAGACAAGAAAATTCTATCATTTTTTCCATTTTATGCACAATTTATTTCTAAAATAACTCCGGATTAATATTTTCAGCAAAACATTTAACGCCTATAAAGAATATGAATTCATTTGAAAATATTTTACAGTTGTTTGAGAGTAAAAGAAATTTGTGACAAAAGATAAAAAAAGAGTGAAAATAATGTTCAAAAATAACAAGTGATTTGAGAATATAGCGAACGAACGGCGATATAAAATAACTTTTAGCCTTAAATGCATTAAAGATAAAAACAGACAAAAAAAGTTAAGTAAAAAAAATGTAAAAGTTTTTATATCCGATAAATATTAGCTGTTATTACAAAAATATTTTGCAAAACAAAAAATATATTAATAATCAGTTTTGTAGAGAAAAAAAGTTTCTAAATATAAATCAGATCTGCTGTACATCTGTTTAATACTTTCACTGGAATTGACTTTTGGATGACATTGGATGAAAATCTATATATACAATAGAAATACTGACTGCTATATTCGGAGACAACAAATAGTTGAGACAAAAAAATGGTAATAAATTTCCTTCTTTTCAGTGTCGGAAGAAAGTCATCAAAAACATAATGCTTTTTAAAACTTTATATTTTAAAAGAATAGAGCAGTGCTGGCACTGGTAGTCACAAGAGAATATGGCAGAAATATTTTGGGAAATTGAGCCGAATCTTGTATATAAGCCGAGCCTTTTAGCTAAAAGTGATAAAAGAGGAACAGCAGTGAAGAGGGAGAGTATAGAGAGTGCAGACTATTGTAGTGTATAGAGAAATGAGAGGAAAACTGAAATTTATTTGTAATGTGTGTTCTGTTCGACAACAGAATATGAGTTTTGTATTCCCTTTGAAAGGTATACAAAAACTCTTTCTTTTCATTAATTAATGTCAAACAGAGAACATGTTTTTGTGCTAAACACATATCAGTCCCGAGTTTTTATATTTCTGATACAATACTAAACAGAAGTCTATTATTTGCTGCTGAATAAGAAGAAACCAAAATCAAACAAATCAAACAATTTGTGTGAATTCGCAGTTTTTTCTCTCTATTATCACAGTTTCACATATTCTTCATTGAATATATGTATTACGAGTTCAGTCAAAATAATTAGTTGATTGAAAGAAATGTTTTCAATATTTTTATTGCTATTGATTTTGATGGATAAACTCACTCAGCAAGATGGTTTATTTCTATTCCTATATAATTTATAGATTCAGCTATGATTGCACTGTTTTTGATCATGGTTATTTTAGTCTCGTTCAATTAGACATTTAATTTGTGTTAAAGAAATTAAAAAAAAATTCTGTTGACTCACATCTGTTTCGAAACAACAGAATAATTATAAACTGTGCAAAATCTGACTTTATTTCAATTTTCGTTTGGAATTAATTATTTAGTTTATCTCTATTGCAATCGAGCACTTCTATACTTGCAATGCATATCAAGTGTACTCACATTTCAATCCAAAAAACAAATCATTCACTCTTAAGCATTCATTTACTGCAAATATAGTTAGCATTTGTGCTGAATCTCAAGTTCTCTCTTCAGATTAATATAGCATAGAATCAGATTTTATGACTCTGTTTACTATTTTACTTCAGTTTACGGGTAACTCAAACTGAACCAGAATAGTTTTATGAACTATAAAAAAAAAGTTTAATAATAGATCCGAAAGAAATTCTTGAATTATCTCATAATAGAGAGTATTTCCGAAACAATCAAATCTTTTATTTTTCATTCACTTTCACTAATATTCTGACTTTTTTTAGAGACAAGACTTGAATGAATGATATTATGAGAAATATAGGATTTGAAGCTTAAAAAAAATATTTAGTCGAGTGTTGGACTGAATTATTATTTACTGTATTTATGATACGGTTTGCACACGATTTGCATTAATATCTCTCTATTTTATGCAAATATCTCACAACGAATGGGAAAATTATAAACGAATTATAACCGAAACTAAATATAATTTTTTAATTGAATTATGAGTTTCTTCACTAAACACTGGATATATTCGACTCAAAAGAGATGACAAACGCATAGATAGACTCAATTCAGAGATTATTTTAATTAATTTGCATATTATGTGAATTTAATTAACATTTTATATATAATTAGAAACAATTAGTTTGAATATATTTGTGGACAGAATCAAAGGGACAATAATTTAGTAGAAAAATCAATTGGAGTTTGGATTCAAGTCCTACAGAGTATGTCTTGAGTGTACATGAATTCTAGTTGTCATCGAATCAGCAGAAAAGACAATTAGAAGACAACACGAGTTTCACACAAAAGCCTCGTTTATAGACTTACAGTCTCTGTCTCTCTCTGTCTTTCAGTCCTCTATTATAGTAAGTCTATTGAAAGTACACATTCATTAGTGTTTCACTAGTTTTGTTAACTTAATTAATATCAATCGAGATATTGATAGAAATGAAATATCAAAGACTGAGAGAACAGTTAGACTGATGCAGACGACAGGCCAGAAAAGTAAAGTAGAATTTATTTTATTAAGTTTGATAAATAGCATATATATAATAGTACTGTAAATACTGTATGAGATTCAGCCCAAAACTAATACTGTTTGATAAAAACATTACTTTCCCTCTCCCTTCCCTTTGGCTGCCATTACTTCTACGATATCTCCGCTAAAAATTTTTTGCTCGGATTTTATGCTTCGGTAGCTTTGCTCTAATGATTGTAATGAACGCTACTTCGAGTCACACTTTTTTGTCATCCACTGTAGAAGATATTGCACCCGGCAGTTAGGGGGTGTGTGTTCACTCTATACTGTAGGTGTTCATTGATTTGATGGATTATTTTGTTTGAAAATGACCACAAGTGATCCGACACATGTTTTATTTTAATTAACAAAATCAAAAATACTGATTGAATAAATGAAAAATGAAACAGAGATGCAATCGTGGCTTAAGTCATGACATTTCGCCAATAGTTATGAAATTATGAATTATTATAAAAGAAAGAAATTCTTTTAAATCAATGTTTGTTTCCTTAATTATAATTTCAATTTTTCAAACATCACTCTTATCTACGTATCATATCATTGATTATTCCGGTTTATGTTAACTCAGAATTTACATTAGACTTCAAATATTGGCTCATTTAAGCAAAGAATACTTATTCTCCCTCTCCTCACATGTAAATCCTGCCTCTCTTTCAGCCCATATTGAAGAATAAAACGCAAAATTATGTTGAATTTAATAACTTAATCGATAAAACGGAATACAAACTTACGGAATGAAAATAACATCGTTTTACCAATACTTTGGACTCAAAATACGCGAAACTGACGGTTATTTTTCAGCGAAAAAAAATATTTACATTATTTGATTAAATCAACGACAGAGTTGAGAAACACAAAAAGTCTTATTGATATTCACCTTTTGAATGATTAGATTATTGGTAAGTATGGCATAAAATGGAGTAAAAATAAAAACAGAAAGACTTTAAAGGATTTTTAAAAAAGAGAGAGAAATTCAGTTCAAACGAATGGGTTATAAGTTTTAAACCAAATGGAAAAACGAATATATTTTAGTCGAAAAGATATTCAAAACTTTATGTATTTTTCTTCTTCTTATACTCGAGTTAAATTATGTGTACAAAACAACAGTTTTTTTAACAGTAAATATATCGCAAATATCTTTTCTCTTCTTTTTTTTGTGTTTTGATTCTATTTATCTGAAATGCTTTCACTAAATAAACAGAGAATAAATATTTTTGATTTCTTCTTCCAAACAATTTTCTGTTGAATTTTCACTATTATTTTGGTATTTATTCTGATTATTGCTTTAAAGACAATAAATTCCGATTTTATTTGTTTATTCTTAAAGTATTTTAAAGATATTTTCAAATGTTTGCAAATAATTATAGTTTTTGTATGATTTGAGTGCATTGGTTGCGATGAAAGGAATTTCTTATATAAATTGTAATTATTTCCGATTTTATTAAATAATAATAACCTTATATTAGATGTCATATTGAATTGAGATTTCTCTGAAAACATAATAAGTCTTACAACACTGATATCAATTGATATTTAACGTTAACTAACATTTTTATCTGTCTTTTCTGATATGTTATGAACATTAAAGTCTGTCATAAAAATTATTTTCATCGCTCGCATGCCATAAGTCACTCCTTTTTAAGTTAATTTCATTTCATTATATTTCCCACAAATCTGACCACAAATATAGAGAATAAATAATATTTAAGTTTTAAAATGACATTGATTGAACTGATTATTTTATTCATGTTCAGTAACTAGTCATTGTATCGATTACCCTGCCTCAATCATCTCTTATCACTAATTTGCATCATTCACTGAATTCTTTGACTACAAATTAAAGGATATTTTTGAACCAAATATTCTGAATTCTAGACTATTTTGGCACAAAATATGGATAAAAGTATTGATAGAGTTTTGTTTTTGTCACTCACTCTTATCATACGTATAGAACAGAAAGTGTAAGTATTATGTTATTCAATATTTTTAAAAATCAATATTTGTGCCAAATTTTATCTCAACAGTCCCTTATTGCCACTTCTACATAAACTACTTCATTTGGTGAAATGTAGTTTTTAGCAAAAAAAACTTGAATCTTCTGGACATTCAGTGCATTCACTAATTTAATGCATAAATAGTCAAAACATGAAATCCAATGTCAAGTCCGAGAAAACAAGGCTTAATCCGCAATACTTTCTGTTTAGAAGCAAAACAAGCTTTTGCTATAAGTTGCGATTGATATTAATTGAAATTATAAAATCACCATGATCATCAAGATAACTTTAAATTATGCAAGCTTATCAAAAGAGCCAGGCATACAATTTCAAATGATTCAAATTTTTCTATTATATTCTGTTCGGAAGTTTCCTTTTGACGCATAAAAGAATATAAATTGGGTTTTATTCATATGAAGTCTCGAATTATTAAAGATATATAAAAGAAGAATCAAATCCTATTTAAAATTGATTACAACACTGAATAACATTGTATTTCAGTAGAAATAAATAGAATTATAATTCAAGAAAATATTACTGAGAAATATGTTCTTATCTTTTAGTAGTTTAATATACAAAACAAAATTGAAAAGAATTTTTGTGTAAATTTGATTGTAAAGCACTTCACTTGAATGCAAGTGCTCTCAAGAATTGCGTTCATCTATTGTGTCTTCTTTTTATTGTCGATTCAGTCTATTTTATAATGGAGATGGCCAAGGGGGTGGCTCATAGTATAAGATATTCCCATTACTTTTGATATATCAGCCGTCATTATGAGAAAGAATTAAAGTTAACCACTTAATTTTAGCATCTATACTAGCTTAAGTTATCAGGGCAATTCACAACTTCAACTGATAATTTCAACTTATGAAACCAAACTTGGTAATACAGAAATTTTCAACCGAATGATATTCACTACTATTGCAAACCTTTCTATTTTTGCAGTCATAAACACTACTCGTGTTGATTGAGTGCTTAAAAACTGGACTTTAATTCCAAGTTTGTTAAATAAATTACAGATTTTTGTGAGTTTACAGAATATTCTTAATGAAAATTATCACATATTCTATATTAAAATTCTAATATAATTTCAAGCATTGTTTACGACGTTATTATAGATAACTAACTGTTTATTAGCTGTAAAAAAATAATGATATTATTAGCAGATGTGCTGTCAGTTAATTAGTGCTGATCTGATAATTATTAAACAGAAAACTTCATTACTTTCTTCAAAAAATATTTTGCTTAAAAACATTATATGAATAAAATAGCTGTAAAATAGTTGACAATAAAAATATTGATTATTTTCTTCAAAAAATAAACCTAAAATCTAATCTCAAGTCATCCAAAACTGAAATCTAATGTAAAAAATTGAGCTAAAAAATAATTGAAGCACTTAATGCTCATTAGTGTTACAAACTGTGAACATAAAACTCTATGCAATCTAAGCAAACACTCATTAATAGCTTTGTCCGAATTGTGCGAACTTTATAACTGACTAACAATAGAAAAAAAATAGTTAACTGATTAGAGAAACAGTTTTTTTTTCTTTTAAAATAGTATTAACTTTAGATTTGGATTCAAAAATATTATTTTTCAAGTAATAAAAGTCGAATTTCAAGAAAAAAGTCTGAAATTTGATTAAATATTTTGATAAATGTTTTGGTAAATCAAAAACAGATTAAATAGTAAACGAGTTCAGAATTAGGAAAAAATCGATGAATTAATTTTGACCAAACATTTCATTAATGATTTTTATGCCCTTTTATTCAATATTTCAATCAATAATTTACACCAAAAAAACATTTTTATGAAAAATAATGTATTAAATGAACTAATATTAGTTTTTAAAATCAATTTAAACTTGATACAAATGAACTGAAGCAATAAAAATTTGAAAGTCGATCCGACTCTAACCGTATGATTCTATTGAATACTATTTTCTTCGATCGACTGTAAAGAGAAACAAACGAATAAAGGATTTAATTTATATCATCTTTTCGAGAGTGGACTGAAAAAAATGTGAGTTATTGTCCGTCAAAATAAAACAACTTCTGCTTTGCTCTAACAGAGAGTAAATTTTTTCTCCTGAGAAAAAAGCATTTCTTTCTATCCTTCAAATTGAGAGCAAATCTCTATATCCGTCAATCAATGTCTATGTGTTGTCTAAACTATTAAAGCCTTTCCAAAAGTAGTTTCAATTCTTTATATAATTTTTTTCTGTTAACCTGTTTTTATATATTTATTTAACAACTGTATAGAATACTGTATAGGACAGGAATGTTACTTGTTTAGTTTATTGTTTCTATAGAATTATTTCTAATTTATTGATCGGATTACCAGAATTGGAGTTAAAATAAAGGAAAGGAAAGGAAATGTAAGAATTGTTCTCTTAATTAGCACAGGAATAGAGCGGAAAATCAGAATTCATCAAAACATAGTATACTTTGTATTCCGTATGAACTTTATGTTTCACTTAGGAATAGAAATTGTTTAGAGAATTAATTGTATTACAAATGAAAAAACCAATTCAAGTACTAAAACAAAATGATTTCAGCTTTAATTAAAATTAAATAATAATTGCTGTGAAAGTTAATTGCAATATAGTCTTGAAATATTCATGGTAAAGGTACTTTGTTACTTACCCAGATAAGTGGATGCACCCGTTAAAATGAAGAGGACTTTTAGTGTATCCAACATATGTAACACTTTATGTGTATTTAATGTGAATTTAATTGAATTAAGAACTAAAATAATATGACGGCTGTAACCGCCAGATCAGGTAAAGTGAAGACCAGAAGAAAATTACTATTGAAGTGAAGTTTATAATACATTATATATCAGTCTGTTATGCATTGATGAGCCAAAAACTTAGACAACAATAGAGCCTCTAATTTAATATTCACTGATCAGTATTGTTCTCGTCTTTGATGTCTAAAACTTTTTTTATTTGCTTTCTCTTCAGTTGAGTTCTTATAGAGGAAGAAGTTATTTATAAGACATAGAGAAGAGAAGAGCGAAAGAAATATTTTGTGATATTTCGATGCGAACACAGAGAGCGTAAAGTTTTTTGCGCTAAAATGTCGTGAATTATTTGTTGGAAAACTTTAGTTCTTATTCTTATTCTTTGGTATACACTGTATAACAATTCAGTTGTGTCTTCTGCTGCTTGTGCTGGATGTGAACGATGTGAACGATGAAGAATAGTTGATGTTTGAGTGCTTAATCCACTGGGGATTTAGTTTTGGCGAACACATAACTGGGTAACCAAAGAGCAGATTTCCAGCACAATATATTTGATTGTACTCTTATAGACCTTTTTTTGTTTACCACAATATCTATATTAAAGTTATGCCCGAATACTACAATAGGAAAAGTATTTCTTCGGCAAAAGGATGAGTGAATGAACAGAAGATGTCTTAAGAATGTCTTGAATTATAAGATAGTATACAATGATAACCATTAAGTATTAATAGTCGCGCACTTTGTTTGTGGTTTTATTATCTGATATTATTTGTCGTCAATTGTGCTTTGGATACGAATCTACTGAAGAAAAGCAGAAAAATATATATAAAATATAAAGTGAAAGCTTTAGAGGTATAGAGAAGAGTAATGTTTGAAAAATTGCCATAATTTAGGAAACAATACAAGCTATCAATCAACTAAACAATAGAGAGCCGATAGCCAAGATAGCCTTAACCATGTCATTTTTAACTCGATAATAAAAAAAATTCTATACTGTATAAGGACTGGTCGTATAAATAGTTGCTATTTTTGAAGCTAAAGAGTTAGCGATCTTTCGACGCCTTTTGGAGAGAAAATGTGTGCAAAAAGAGTGATAAAAATTAATGATATTATAATAGAAAATACTGTAGAGTCAACTCCAACAGAAATTGTAGCTAAACTACATTTTCAAAGTGAAAACTTTGTGCCATGTTCATGTTTGTGTGTGAAAATCATTTACACTTTCGATTTTATGACATGTTTTTCGATATAATATAATTTTTATTTAATGAAAGCAGAGATAAATTCACTTTATTTCCCGTCTCTTTTCAGCGATAAAATTAATGTTTGAAATATTCTATTTTGAAAAAAGTTTAGGAATTTTTTTTACTCTATCCTCAGATCTCTGTCTCATATCCTCTTAAATGACATATAATATGAAATTATATTTTAAAGCTCTAACGCAGTGAGAGATCATTAAACGGTTTCTTCTTTGCAATAAAGAAAGAGAACATAAAATTAAAATATATTTTTCAAGTCTTCGCTGAAATTTGATATTTTATATTATTTTTTTATTTTTATGGCTCGGATGTGAAGACAATTAAAATTGAATTTAAATGAAAATATTATTTACGTCTAATAAACGACGAAATTATTGTTTAATTAAATAAATTATAACTTAATTTGATTGGCAAACAAGGAAGATTATTTGGGTAGATCTTGTTCAATTCACCGCTACTTTACAATTTATTACATAAAGTTAGAATTAGAATGAGCAAGTATATATATATATATATATATATATATATTAGACATGCAAACCAATGAATTGTGGATTATATGGTACTATAGGATAAGTTTGACTTTATTAAGATGAATTGGAATCAGGAACAATTTGAAATAAAAAAGAAAATCACTACTTGAGACCGGTAACATGTACTGGCGAACTGCTCAAGCTTGAATTACAGGAGAAAAATAAGGCGAAACATAATATAAGTCAATCGTAAGACTGATTGTTAAAAAATAGATAATTTATTAATTATCCAAATCTATTACTCACTTATTAGCGACGATAACGAGATTGAAATGAGTTTTGAATAGAAGTGATAAATAAAAGTGAACGACACGTGAAAAGCGATTGAATCACTTAATTACAGTTATTGTATAATAGAAGTTAAAGAACTACTGAAAGTCTATATTATGTTCACTTAAAAAGAGCCGAAATATAAAGGAATTGATGTCAGAGTACAGTACGAATAGCACAACAAAAACGTTTATTATATTAAAGAAGAAAAATTTTGAGTGACTTTAATGTCACTAAAATTAGTTGCATTTGAGACACAATAAGAAGAATTTATTTTCGTTTTTCTTCTCTTTCTCTATCTGTTTCAGAGCTCCTGTAATACTAGTGATGAGTATTCTCTATCAGAGCTAACGTTGAATATCTTCAGCAATAGTAGAGCTGATCCGAAGAGACGTTCGCCAACTCATAGATAGAAAAGTTGTGTTCGCTTATGACGGCATCGCCTCTGAGTGCACACGACTGGCACTCGTATGGTATGAGCGAATTGCAAATCGCGTATCGCAGCGGCGCTTCTTCTGCAGGCGCTTCCCTATCAGACACTGGTATTCGCTTTTACAATACAAGTCCTCAGTTTTAGCAAAGAATAAGAGAGTATTTGAGAGAATCGAAATCAGAATCGAAATGATATGACAATCAAATACTCTGAACCAACACATCAGATATCAATACTCTATGGGCTGACTGTGCAATGAGACGAGTGCTATGTCAGACAGACTGCACAGACTGTGGAGACTCAGAGAATAGAATGTGAGAGAGAGTGCAGAGAGAGTACAGAGAGCACAGAGAGTCTCAGACTCTGACTCCAACTCCACTACAGTATAGCTCAGTTTGTGATGGATTTGCGCCAAAATATCAATGACTGACTGTGTCGTACACTCACTCCCGAATGGACTTCATTTATCTGCTGTTCTTCTGCACATCTGAATGAGAGATCATTTCATTCTTTCTGATCCCAAAATTCAAGGATTGGTTGCAATAAATAATAATTTGTTTATTAGATCTCACAATCATTTTATATATTCGACTCAATTAAGCAGAGATGACATTGTCGTGCCTTCACTGCCAATACTCCAGTGTAACCATAGGTCCTCTTGAGGACATTCCTTAACAAATATTGTTTTACTGGAACTGTACTTGATCATATTATCATTGATTGAGATCATAATAGTAGGAATAAAATATTCACTTCAGGCTATTCTGCATGACTTCCACATAAATGAGAGACTATGACAGAAATGCATACATTTAGTGACAAAATACTGTATTTGACTAATAGATTAGTGGATGAATTACCTTGATCAATTATTTATGAAATAATGGAGTAATAAAATAAGATTTATTGAAAATATGTGTAATAATAGAGTGTATACTGTAATCAATGAAAGCAATACATACAGTAAGCATAAGCATAGGATAAGCATAGCATAGCATACTGTAGCATAAGCAGTGTCAATTTATGGCAAATAGCACTTCACATGATTTCATGAGAGATAAACATTTTTCTTTGTTTTGATATTCATTTGATTTATTTGTCTGCTCTTTAAATAAATTAAAATATTTTTATCATTTTATTAGCGAATAATAATTGACTTGAAATCGCAATTAATATCTATTTTTGCATAAATACCAGAGAAGTGTCTAAAATGAGTTAGAATTTTATATTATAATGAGGTTAAGTTTATTTTTGGATAAACAAATGATTGCAGATTAATATGATTTTCAAATAAAATTAATTTGAATGCAAACAAACATTGACTGAATTCTGTAAATGAATTAATGAATAAAAATACAGATTAAGCGACGCATAACTGGGCATAACTCAAATAAACAATAATTGAATACTGTATTGGAAAATATGCACTGAATATACCAACACATGCACTGTACAGATAACTACTTTAAAGTATGTTTAAATCTTAGTCATTAAGAGGATTAAAATTATGAATTAATTGTTGAAAATTAAAAGATTTAAGCCTTAAAGTGAAAAATAATGTGAGAACAAAAATCAATTCAAGTCAAATAGCCTGGATGAATCAGGAAAAGGTTCACTGAAACCAGTCAATAAAACTTTAACGGGTAATCTCTTCATTAACTATGAAGTCGTCTTCTATTCTTCTGCGTTCAGTTCAGCTTGCTCACAATAATGATACGATTACCCTCGTCCTATCTCTTGCAAACATATTTATCTAATTTAGTCTTAATTTTAAAAATCAAAAATAAGTATTAAAATCTGATTTTCAAAAAAATATAACAAAAGTATTGAAAAAAAATCTGAAATCTTTTTCAATGCCCTTATTTGTGTCGCAAAGTGTCTAAAAGTTTAAGTCAAACCAAAACATTAGCATTAAATATAACATTGCTTTTATTTGAATGAATAAGAATTTTGTTTGAATTTCTATTAAATTATAAATAAATTGAAAGAAAAAAATTGAAAGTTTAGTGAATCGAAAATTTAGTGAATTTAAAATATTTGAATTTTAGGGCAAAAAGGAATCAGAAATAAAAAGAAGAGAATTTGATATATAAATACATTGAGTGAACAGAAGTTATTGATGTTTAGTAATCAGAGAACAATGTCTGAGAAAAAATAAAAGAAAGGATGATTCAGATGATTTACTTTTGCTATTCCCTATGTTATTGATCAGAATTATGGAGACAATAGAGTCATAAACTCTGTGTAAAGAATATATTTGGGCTAACATTCTCTTTATTGTAAACTAGTTTACAGATTATGTCTAAAGCACTGCTATATTCTGGAGACTGACTGCGAGAATAAGAATAAAAAAAGTAAATCAAATATTTATCTGAAAAAACATAGAATTACTGTATTTTCAATTCTAGGTCTAATTAAGTAAATCTAATTAAAAAAGTGCAAAATTTTCAAATTATATTCTTTTCATATTCTGTTTGCAAATCATAATTATTATGAATTTCTCGGCAATTATCAGATGGTTTAGAGTTAATATTAAAAAAAAAGTTTATTAATGTTTATAAAGCATATCATAGGCTATAATAATGAAACAGAAAGTAATTATTATAATTAGTCAAACATTGTTTGAGTCCTAATAATAGATTAGATAACAGAATGTTCTGTTCTGTTGGCAGTCGAATGAGTTGAATGCGTTGAATGTAAAGATTGATTAATAGACAAAACTCTTTTTCATTGTGTTTCTGCACTTCTCTCACTCTTTACATAGAATTACATAAAAAATTAAGCCATGATTTATATGCTTTGGGACCAGAGGTTGTGCTAAACAAACGAATGCTGAGCTACTGTATTGTAATCATGATCATTCTGGTACAGTTGAAGAATTGAAATCATGTCCAACAGAATCACTTTATACCTAATAATAAATAATGTTTTATTTGTGTAAAAAAATATGATTTTTCCTATATTTGTGTCAATATTTTCTTACATCGATTTGATAGATGGAAAGTCTGTTAATCTTTTAAGCCATTCCGAAGATATTAAAGTGTGATATATATTCGGAAATTGAATAATAGGAAGAAAGATATCAATAAAAATAAATTCAATCATATTTTTCAAAATGACAATTCATAACAAATTCTTATATAACTTAAGATTTTTAAGGAATTTGTTGGAAATTGAATTATATCTATAAAAGTGTAGAATTGGCTGAAAAGTTTTGGACATTAAACTGCATTAAAGTTTTAGATATCTAATCGATTTGAATCGCATTTGAAGTGAACTGTCTGATTGAAAGTAAATGTTTGATGCAATTGAAGTGAAAAACAACTTAAAACCGAAATTTCAATTCAATTGATTGACAACAAAGTAATACTTTGTAATAAACGATAATAAGTAATAGAGAGAAGAAGTAGAGTATAGAGAGATTGTGGGCATTAAGAAGAGGACATTCCCTCTGAAAAAGGTTTGAATCAACAAAGAGACGGCACTTAATCTTTAGAACTGTATAACACTATCGGATCAGACAATAGGAGAGTTTTCTTCAGCAAAAGAAGATCTCGAAAGTGAATGCGAGAGAAGACTAAACTAAAAACTAACTGTTGTTAACGAACTACTCGTGCTATTAGTTTGGATTTACAGACTCTTTTTATTGCTTTTACTCTTCCTGCCATTCCTTTCTCACAGACAATCTCCTAAATTAAGTCTTTGAAACAAATTATCAGTCATTCAATACAAATGAACGAATTATTTAATTATTCAGAAAATTTCAATGTTTTTAATTAAACAAACGATTGAAACAATTATTGATCTAATCATTGAATAGAAAAGAATTCAAATAATTTTAAACTTATTCTGAATTCTCTGCAAAAATAAATATAAGAATGGATTAAAAAGAGAAAAAAATCGATTCTTTTTTATCCTCTTTTTCTGAAATTAAAATTAAAGTTCTGCCAAAAAGAGCTCTTATTTCGGGAATAGAGTTGACATTCAAGTGTTGAAACGGAAACTGTATTGAAAATCATTGGTCAGGTTCTGGTCTTTCTGTTCTTTTGCTCTATTATTTGAATGGCAGACATATAAAGGAATAGACATTAGCGGAGAGAGAGAGAGAGAGAGAGAGAGAGAGAGAGAGAGAGAGAGAGAGAGAGAGAGAGAGACCAGTCATTCAGAGGGTTATTGGGTTCTGCTATGGCTTCAGTTCTGTAATGAAAAGACAATATAATAGGAAAAGGGTTTGCGAATGCATCAGAACTGCATCACAATTGGATCACATCATCAATCACTTCATCACTACATCAAAGCTTTCTCAACAATTTAGTGCTGCCTTAAAAAAGGTATTGCAGGAGAGGGTAAAAGCAGGGAATGGAGGGGAAGGAGAGCCAAAAAAGAGATATATTGTTTGAGAGCATAAAGTATACGAACGAAAAAAATCAAATGAAGTTAAGGCAGAAGTAGAAGAATAAGAGTATAAGAAGAATAATGTGAAGCGAATAGAGAGACGAAAAGCGAAAGAAAAAAAAGAGTGAAAATCAGGCAAATTGTTAGCCAACGGAATGTTAGGCATCGGAAGAACTGCTTGCGATCGTTAGGGCATTACTTGAAAGCACTTTCATGTTGTGGATTAGTTAAGTCTTAAATTAACCTTGTCTTTATGTATGTACACAAAACCTATTGGGCGACCTTTCCTCCTACGGACTCCAGCAACTGGCTGTTCTCTCTCTCTCTCTCTCTCTCTCTCTCTCTCTCCCCTTCCTCCCTCCCTCCCTCCCTCTCCCTCTCTTCTAAACTTCGTGACCGGTCGGGCGTAAGGATTCTTTGAGAACAATGATCGCACACATACTGTACAGTAAAATAATTAATCGTATTGTTTGTCACAGTTTTAGGCTTAGAATAAGTTAAATCAAACCAATGATCGCTTGCTTTCTCTTATTGATTAGAAAAACGATTTTTTCTATTCGACTCGATTTCGCTTATTTTTTCTGTTCCTTTAAGAGCCGAATCACTTACTGTATAAGACTTTGCTTTACTCCTAATATTTTTTATAACTACTGGTGATTGTGATGGATATTGTCGGTTACAGACATTGTTTTAGCAGAAAAATCATATAACATATGAAGAGAAAATTTATTTAATCTGGCTCTACTCCATTATTATCTGTACGGATGAATCAATTAAGTAATGAATCATTTGATGCGAACAATCGAAACAATAATATTAATCAAAACATATATTTTTTGTCCATATTTTCCTCGTATTCTCTAATATCAGGAATTCATTAATCATATAATTATGTTGAGAAAAATGTATTCATTTTTAAATGTAATCCATTTATAGTAATTGCGTTGTATTCTGGATCATATTTTTTTATAAGCTTTTGGGAAATTAGAAAAATAAAACTAAATTCAATTTTTAATTCAATTATAAATTCATTTTTTCAAAAGACGTTAATTTCAAAAACGCTTCGAATAGAAAATTGAAGCTTAGATTAGAATAGTTTTGTATAAACAAAGAGAAAACACACAAAAAGTATAAAATATTTTATGAAAACTATAATAAATGATTTGAAATAATATTGTATTTCGGAGTAGAGAATAGAGAGGATAGTATTGGAAGTATAGATAAAAGTAATGATAAAACATTCCTGAGATAACCATAATAGAGGATGACTTCCTTCCAGAACATATATATCGAGTAAATCTAATTTTGTGAATGAAAAATGTTAACAATTTAAGTGTTTGAATCTCTGCCCCAAAAAACTTTCGATTCTTCAAATAGTCAGACATACAGTATATACTGTGTATATATAGAGAGAGAAATAGATTCAATTGATTTTATTTACTCAAACAATAAGATTTCTCATTGTCTTTAGATTTCTTTTATTCTTAAATATGGTTTTCTTCTTAACTCATTTGCACTAAAGATATTAATATTTAGAAAATATTTATACAAATATATACCTAATTAGCAGTCAATTAACATAAATAGTTATAAAATTAATTTATTTAAAATCGAAAATTTTGTATTTTATTTGTTTTTGTCTGTTGTAGAATAAAATGTTTTAATTAAATTTTTATTTCTGATATTATCAGACATTTCTGTCATTCAGATTAAGTTTTGATTTATTAAACAAAAGTTAAATACTTTAGGCGATGAAAATACTTGACAGCATCCAAATAAATTGCTCCCGAGTACTGCAATAATGTACGAACTGTGAGAAATGATAAAATATATGTGAATTTAAAATAAGAAGTTTTATAAAATTTAATCTTTTGAAGAATATTTAGTTATTCTTATCGTACATCAAAAAGTAATCAACACTTTATAGCAACAAATCGAAAAAAATCATAGGACGTAGATTAGATTTATTTTATCAAATATTCAGGAAAACAGAATATAATTTAGTTGGGCTTTCATAGCTTTAATTGAAACTGTCTTGAACCAAATAAGTCAACTGTTAATGGAGTGACAAAACTATATAATCCTTTTAAAAATAGATTGCATTTCAAAAACATTTCAACAAACAGGATAAGACAAAATTGAATCATATCTTGGTAAAATTATGTATTCACTAATACACAGAACCTGATTGCGAATTAGTATTGATTTGAAATGATGTGCACTTTTGCAGCAGAAATATAAGAATTGATTTTTTATTTGGCAAATATTGTGTTCAATTCAATCCAATCTCTACAGTATGTCATCGATTCATATATTCATTTATATGACGAGAGAAAGGGATATTAGAGATAAAGATCGTATAGCCGTTCGGACTCTTAGCATACATTATATTAAATGACTTGACATCGAAGTAGAAGTCAGTCCTAATATGTAAAGAGCGAACAGAAGTTAGTCAACAGAGTCTACGATATAATACTATAACATAAGCCACGAATCGCTAATTTAGAACTGTATTGAGAGTATTGAGAGATTCACTGCTATTTTCATACTATCTTTACATTCAATATATTCAATAACAGAACAGATTTTACGAAAATATTTTACCGAAACTAATCTTAAAATCAGGTCTTATTTTTTCAAGTTTTTGTTGTCAGTCAGCTCTTAGTTTGCAGTTTTGGATCAATAAAGTCTAAAAATCAACCGTAAGCTCAAAATTCAGATTTTTCAAAATTATTATCACTGAATAATTTGAGAAACAGGAAAGTTAATCCTAATCCATGTCATTTTATATCAAATATTTAATAGATATCTTTTTAAGTTCACAACTGTATCTCAAATCCAACGCTTTTGTACCCTAACCTGGGTGAGTTAGCATCCAATTATGAGACCCGGGTCACATTGTGTCGTTTGCCGATCCTTATCGAGCTCTTGGAATAGAGAATGTGTGAGAATTGCCATAATTTTTAAAAATAGTATTTTTTTATGAAAATTGTGTAATTCGTTGTATATCTGATAAAATAAAAGGCCAAATGAGGTCACGTAGAGGCTATTTAAGTGAAAATGCTATAAAAATATATACACAGAAAAAGTGAACACAAAAAGAGCACAACATTTACCAAAATGATGAACGAGTCATATGTTGGCGAAACATATTTAAATGTATCCAACATTATATTGAATTGAATGAATTGAACATTTTTTCTCTAAAACTAAAACTTTTTTCAGTTTTTCAAAAATAAAATCATTTTTAGTGCCTTTGGAATACATTTTTAGTACCAATATATTCGGGGCAATGCATTAGACATACTCTACTAGACTATCGATGATATCCCGGAGCGACCGAAGCACTGAAACATTCTTTTTATGAATTTCAGAATTTTTTTGAAAAATAAAATTTTGTGCAAAAAATGTCTGAAATACTAATGCTTTTTATCTGTGAATTATATTTGTACGCAAAAGTGAAACATAAGGAGAGAGTTATATTTCTTGGCTATAATTTCTAATATTTGTTTCACTAGATTTCAGTAATACTTTGTCTTAAGTAAGAGATATGACTTATATGAGTCTTATTAGCGTTAGCTTCGGCTCTAAAGTCTTGTCTCTCAATCCACTTATACGAGAGGGAAAGTCGGTTCTTGTGCTACTGTATGGATAGTATTGGCATAGAATTGGAGCAAATGTGGCTCAGCCTCATTTCCTATTTCAATAATGTTGCCAATGATGTTCTCGAGAGCACTACTGAACAATTGCTCATTTCATCAGTGATGGTCCACTTCTGTGATAAGACTTCCAAGAAATGCATTCACAGAATCCTATTTACTATCAAATAAAATACGTTTTGAAGTTTCGATTTTTTTTCTTCTTTTGAATTTCCTAATACACTGAATCAGTTTTTGGTTCGTATTTTATGCGAATTTTTTTTACATAAATACTATATTTTCTCTTTAAATAAATACTTGTTTATAAAATAGACATTTTTACAAAACTGATTGTATGCTAATTAATGAAAATTCTCCTTTAAATATGAGAATTACAGGATTACCAGGACAAATTGTTCCATTATATGTCAATGTCATTATTTTCATATTGAATGCCATACTATTTATTAATTTTTTAAATGTATTGTCAATTAACTAAAAATATTACAAAATTATGTAATTGTATTCTAACTCTGATGTAAAGCAAAAGTTTTATTTGAATTTTATTCAACATTATTCACGAATAATCATAAAAATAAATGGATTACATATTCTGGAAAAAAAATTCAAATTCTAGTAAAGTTTTATATTACAGTAAAAAAGCCCATTAAATGAGGAAAGTTATAAAAAACATTATTTTTAGCCAATATATCAAATTCTCAGTCACTGTAACTGAAATCGGGAAAAATAATTTTTAAATGAAAAATATGTAATCATATTATTCACACGAATTCTGTTTTCATTATTATTATTATTATATTTTTGTTTTTACTTTAAGTATAGGACAAGAATTGGCTTTTAATGCAAATTATCTCATATTTACTGATTCTGATAAATGGGTAAAAGTTTTTTGAAAATTAAATGGATTCAAGTGGGGCTGAACCAGAATATACAATGACTTTATGTGTCTAAACATTTAGAGGCGATTTTAAATTTTGAGTTCAGTGTTACTCAATAGAAGTGACCAAGGTAGGCATTTTATAATATATTCCTAAAATACATTCATGGCTTTAATTGTATGTCTGAAACAGAAAGCTTTGGAAATTGAGTTCATTAAAAATTGAGCCATAGATCCATAAACCAGAGCAAATGTGGCCAGGGTCATATCAGGGTCAAAATACTAATTACAGTAAAATTTTAGTTAAACAACAGGTATCATAAATAAACGGAACTTGGATCTAATAAAATATGATTCGACAATATTTTATTCATTTTAAAGCTCTAATCAAAAAGCTGATCACATAAGTGAGCAAGATTACAAATATAATTTCAATGAGAATTTGAAATATAATTTGAATTTTGTGGTATATTTTATCTTTGGATTGGATTGAAATTTATTGACTGCAACTCATCTGAGTTTTATGAGTGAAATAAGAATAACAAAAAGCAATTCAATACAAGCAATGCATTCAATACATTGGAAACATTGGCAACATTTTCAGTGCCAACGAAAAGCTCATTCAATGCGAGAGAAATATATTTTATTGAACTTCTTATTTGAATGCCTTAAAGCAATTCATTTTTAAAACTTTTGGTTTCATTTTTATAAAATGTATATAAATTCAGAGAAAAAATTACTTTTATATCACTCGACTGTACAGACTGTATAACAATATTTTTTAAGTTTCTTTAACTCATTTTGTTTTATGGAATTCAAAGGAGGAATACATGCATTGAAACCAAAGAAATATAATTTGAATGAATGCGTGAGAGAAATAAAATTCATTATTAAAAGTGAAATAAAAATCCAATTTATGTTTGAAACAAATGGCAATAAATTATTGTTATGAACAGTGTATCTGATTTAACATTCAGTCATATCGATTCTGCTTGAATGTAAATCAGAGATTGCATGCAAAGCTCAAAGATTGTCAGGTTTTGGGAGGAGTTAGCACATTGATGTTTAAACTTTAAACCATAGCAGAGTATTGTATAGGATAGTGGATCCTAGGATATGTTCGAGAGCGCGGGTTCGCGCCCCGCAGAAGCAGCCCTTTTCTCTCCATAGCTTTTGCTATTATATTCACTTCTCGGACGTAAACCAGCTTAAGCTAAATTGATTCGTGTCTAAAATGCAGATTTTATAAGTGAAGTCTCACCACTAATCTGAACTATGAGGTCATTTTTAACTCATGTTGATAATAAAGAGCCTCCAGTGGAGTACATAGTTTTGTCGTTTATCATAAACTTCTTATTATAATTATTATTTATTCGCATTTGATTTGATTATATCTTTATTTATATTACAATTAATACATAATTGACTCAAACAACACAAAAATATAACCACATCATTGTGTTGATCAAACTCGTATAAAAGTTATAATATTTGTCCTGCAAACATTTGAACACAAACCCTTTTTGTGGAAGTTCATATAATAAGTTATAAACTTATTGTTCAGGCACATCTATTGCTGGCATAAATAGTCGTTTTCTTAACATTCCTTTCTTTTGACTTCAGTTGTCATATGAATATTCAATACAATGTTTTTGCAGAACATGTTATAAACGAAAGCATAAAATATTGTCATTAAATAAGATTTGATTATTCAGACGAATAATATGATATGATATCCATTCGTACAGTAATATTGTGCGCAATAATAGCACACCTTTTCTCCACTTTATGCGATCGTTTGGTTAGACTAGCATTGAATTGATATGAAGTGCAAATTCATTCGTTTGTTTAGCATATTTGTCATGTTATACATGCAATGGACGGCCGATTCGGCCCAATATTGATCGATACGAGTGAAACGCATTCCATATTTTGACATTCGGTTGGATTGCATATAAACATTAGGTATGGCTTACGGTTCGCATGACTTTCATCTCTACGGTCTTTCTCTGCTATTTCTCTCTATTCTTCAAAAAACCTTATTCTGGTCTCAATTCATGCAATTCTCGTTCAGTTTTACAGTTCAATGACTTTCAATACAGAATACTATTACAGTATATCAATATATATTTGTTTATAAGATTACATCGAATTTATGCAATTTTTTCGTTTTAATTCAATTTATTAGAAGTTAAATAAAACTATTGATAAGAATAATGAAAATTGAAAATATTATTCATTTATTCTGAAACTTAAGGAAAAGAATAGACAAACAAATGAACACAATTTTCTTGAGTACACAATAAGAAGTATTTTCTCATAAGAGTAGAAAATATGAGTTAAATCAATATTTATTTTTTATTCAACATATTTTATGATAATTCAGTTGACCAGACACATTGACCCGAACCACTATAGAAGACAAATTACATGTTAGTAATTGTTCAAAATTTTTGATTAATAATAAAACATTGAATATTTTTTCAGAGATAATTACGCTATAATTATATCTAGATCATTCGATTTTATACCTCGGGTACATTCTGGATGATTCCACTGAAATTCTTGTTATTAATTTCAAAAAAAATTCAATATATTAATATTAAATGCGATGAATAGATACGATTTATGTCTATAATATAAAATAGCAAAAGATTTATATTATAAGAAAGTTTTGGCCAAAAAATTCTGATATGATTTGAAGCGAAATAATCTATTTGTTGAATCGCAACCAATATTTTTGTCAATAAAATGTTGACCAATATTATAGACAGAGTTTAGGCAAAGCAGTAGATAAGGGCAGAGAGGGATCGATGGAAATAAAAATATATTGAAAGCGACTCTAAAAGCCATATAAATGTGTTAAAAGTCAAATATATGATAACATAATTTAAACTATAGCCCACATATACAGCCAGGACTGTCGGATAGTAGGCACACAATCGGCACCTTTTGGATGCATAGAATCAATTCAAATAAAAATGTTTATAATTACCTCTTCTATTGCAGCAAATATTAGCCATACTGTATAAGTTTCATATCTGTGTACTCAGCCAGGTTCTGGTTGTCCAGCTAAATTGTATGGAAAAAGCAACTCATCGCTAATTATAAATGATTCCTCCATGGTAAATTATGTTGAAAGTCATTGCAAATGCGGTGTCACTGCAAAGTAAGTTTGTTTGGTATGACTTGACCTCAATTTTTATTTGAATCTATACATGAACTCAAGAAAATATTATTTATTTCAATAAATTAATTGAAAGAATTTTTGTTTAATTGAACTTTATTTTATATACCGGTAATTATTTTCATTTAATGACAGGAATTCCACTTTTATCGCAGACTTTGATTGCAAGAATAATTTTGGAAAATCAATATAAAAGCAAATAAAGAAAAAAAAGCTTTAGAATTATTTTTAAGTTATTTTATTATTTTTTATTTTACATAATATTGAATACAAAATCATTTCTGAGGTTTAAAACGTGAAAATCTTTTCTCTTTTGTAATTCTATACAAAATCTATTGATTGGCTTATATTTAACTTATGCACGACTTGGGTCTAAAGGTTTTGTGTGTCAACACTATTGGCTCTAATGATATATTTTGATTAGCAATTCAAATGAAGTCTTCAAATGTGTTAATCTTTGAGACTTTCCATTCGATACAACCGTATATTTAAATAATAAA
Organism: Eueremaeus valkanovi; assembly: GCA_034693305.1. Classification (NCBI taxonomy): domain Eukaryota; kingdom Metazoa; phylum Arthropoda; class Arachnida; order Sarcoptiformes; family Eremaeidae; genus Eueremaeus; species Eueremaeus valkanovi. Next base: position 24,056 of record JAQIWA010000079.1, on the reverse strand, counting down.
TATTCGTTTTATTCGTAAACCTCATAGGCTTTACATATGAGGCAAGTATTGGATCAAATGTCGCATTTAGGCATTCATCCATTTTGATCTTGCTGATTTGGAAAAACTTGTTCATACCGTAAATGAAAATAATTATAATTTAATATAAAATGAGTTTTTATGAAAAATATTTTAATCAATATTTGATTGGCTTTTCTACAAAAAAAAGTGTGAATATTATTAAAGTTAGACTTGAGTTGAATTATTTGAATCCAATGGCCATTGAGTTTGATATGTTTTGCTTAATGTGGTTGCATAATGATTGTGCGGACAGAAAATAAATAGAAACGTGACTATCAGTGCCTATTAGGTCTGAACGTGAGCTCATAGATTGGCTCAATTGAAATATAAGATTAAATAATTACAAATTTGACCTCAAATTACAAAATGGTATTAATGAATATTGATTTGAAAATAACTGAAATTGCTTTCTATTGTATACAAAAGTTTTGATAAGAGTTGTAAAAATTAATTCGAGAAAAAAAGTTTAAATCACTTAAAATATTTTTATTTTTCTCATTTCAAATAAAACTTATTTTAATTTTGATGAATCCAGACATAGTCTACATTAGACTAAACAAATTCTGTCCATTCATTGCTATTGAATGTCAAAAATTGAGTTAACAGATAGTTTGATGCAATGGAGCAGTGAATGAATGCAATAAATAATTTCAATATTTGCTATGAATGGCTATTAGGAGTGCATCCATACGAACATTATCACTAATATGGAGATATAAGACATGGAAAGGCATTCTTTTCTTTTGTATAAATCGATAAATTAAAGCATTCTCTCTCTCTCTCTCTCTCTCTCTCTCTCTCTCTCTCTCACTCTCTCTCTCACCTCTCTCTTCATATGTTTATTATTGATTCAATTATTTGCTCCTTTCCTGCAATTCTAATGTCTCTTCACTGCTATACATACGGACATTGCTGTATAAGACTGCACTGCACTCTACTCTACTCTACTGTCTGTACAGTACTATCAATAAAATAATAGTCACTATTCCTGAATCAGTTAATGACTCTCTGTTTATGAATACCTTCTTCTTGTGGGCACTGATGCGAACACACTTTCTATAGACATATTAAGCCATAAATAGAATGTTATATAATATAAACTATTCTTTATTCTGCACTCTCTCTACGCGCAGACCGACTGTATTGCGAATAACTGGTTAGATCTGTAAGAAGTGTAAGAACTTTCCTAATATTGTTTGTGTCCAACATTCAGACAGTCAGGCATTCGGTTGTCATAATCAATATAATGGATAACATAAGCACTGCTTAATGTGTTCGCAACAGTATATAAGTGCTGGACTCAGGAATCAACTTATGTCTTCTTATGCCTTCTTCTGCGGTTAGATCTCATTCAGAAATTCAATTTTCATTTTCGGCTATATTTTTGTCGTTCGCATCAAATCTCTGTTCAAATACTGGCAATGCATTCAAAATAACAATACAGTGCTTACAGAAAACATTCTCTGAATTATTGCTCCGAACCTAATGACACACATTTTGTCTCCAATTCTAATGAATACATACAGACTGTATGATAGGGTAAAGTATTAATACAAATGTATCGGTTGTCTCATATATGGGACAGCTATTCAAATATCTCAGTTTTAATCAAATGCTTCCTTATATTTGATCCGGACAACCAATAATAATACACCTGTTTACATATGATGTGCAGGCTAAATCACTTCACATTCATAGCTATATAAATGATTGACCCTGCATATCATATCATATGAGGCCCGGCAGAGGTCATAAACGCGTACTTCTTCTATCCGTTGTCTGATTTGAACTAATTTGTTGGCTCTTTATAACTGGCATTAAAACAATTCATTGCTGTCATACATTCAATAATTAGCCAGTACCTGTACAGGCATATTTATCCCCTATTCAATGAGTACATGTTGTGAATTCCCTGATAACATATCAGTGACCAAGGTAACGTTTAATTAAAGTTTTGACAAATATTCGATTCTTTAATTTTATGATTATTTCTGCTATTGATGTGAAACTAAATCAAAGTGAAAACAATATAATGCGGGTCTATTCCGGCATTCATTGACATTCAATTTGACTCATTTTCTTAGTCCAACTTATTTTTCACTTTTTAAGTTCAAATGGCTTTCATTTTTCAACCAACAGAATGGATGTCAAGAACTGGGATAAAAAACTATTGAATTTTATTTTCGAAATTTTAAATGAAAGACAATTTATATTATTATAAGTCTGAATGACATCAGATCTGAACAGACATAATGGCCGGACATATGTCACTCATATATCTACTTAATGTCCGATAAGACGGACGTATTTAAAATAAAAATAAGTTTTAGTTTCGATAAAATAAGAAAATAGTCATTGATATGAGTGTAGGAAAACACATTTTTAACCCGGAACAAACAAACTTATCAATCAACAAAATCTTGTTTGAAAATTGTTTCTAATGTATTAGTAATTAATTTTTTGGAAATTATATAAAGTTTGTTCAAAAGGACGAACACTTAGAACAAGAATTTAATTATTTGAGATCAGATGCGCTGTCACTCGAAAGGCAAACCATTTAATTAATTAAACTGTTTTTTAAGTTCAGATTTATAGATAAACTGTTTTCGGCTATAAATAGTTTTCTTCAATTCCTTGTTTTCTAGTTTTGTGCAAACATTGAGCGAACTATTAATTCCAATGATTTGTTACAATCGATAACAGAAACTAATTAAAGAATAATCAGAAAAGAGTTAATTACTGTCGACTGAGTTATACTGGATTTCAAATAGAAGCGACAATTTGGACATTGGGTCAACTCATGTCAAACTCGATTCGGTTTGAATGCTTTAACCAAGGGTAACATATCTAACGAGTCTTTTGTTGGAAAATATCAATTTAAATTCATCTAGTTTGAACCTAGGTGGGTAACCTCTGACCAAATCTACATACTCCTCTTTTTTATCAAAGTAGAGTTAAAAGTACTGTACCTACTGTACCAAAAGTAGAGATCAAAGAGTCATCTATTAATATCTTCGGGGAACTTAATCATAGACTACCCTGGGCATTTCTTGTGCCGTTTGGCTATTACTGAAATGGATAGAAAAGTCGATTATTTTTGAAGTCGAAAATTATATTAAATATTCGTTTGAATAAACATTTAATGTATAGAATCAGAGATTTGTAAAATCAAATCTAATTTAGAGTAAAACTTGACTTAAGATCTCGTTTTAAAAGAGAAATATATCTAAAGAGAGAGTCAGTGATAGAAATTGGATTCAAAAGGAATGGATTGAATAGTTTTGCTATCGTTTCAGAAGAATTGTAATGTATTTGAAAAAAGATAGAGAAATACTTTTAGGCCTTTATTCGTTGAAACTAAGAATATAAATGCGCTCTCAATACAGGTCTAATCAAAATCGGAAATCTGTGACAAAGTATTTTGAAGAAAGATTTCAGGGATAGCCAGTCAGACACTTAAACTCTGATATGATTTTTAAAACCCACTTAAATCTATGAATAGCTTACTTGTATTGTCACTTTGAGCATATATAAGAGAGGGTCAATTTGAATATTATATTATTGCAAAATATTATAAATTATGTAATTTTGTTAATAAATAGAAAATTCAATGCATTTCTATGAATCATAACCTAATACTTGAGTTTAGTCCCAGTTTAGTTTATTTTACATTTGATAGGAAATATCTCTTTGAAATATTCACAAATTACTTATTAGAAATATATTTGAGTCAGGTCAAATAAGTCACTACAAATTGAACCCTGATGATTTTTGTTACATATGTGACTATACGCTTTGCAGTCAATAGTGATAAGATTAGTTCAACCCTTAAATCATATCCAGATATATCTGAATTTTTTAGTTAATAATTGAGAAATGTGTGCAAATGATTGGCACTGAATAACGTCCACAGAAAATGTGAGAAATGTGAAATTTTTATGCTTTAATATGACAAACACATTAAAACTTCATTATATTCTAGGGACGTTATTTTTTCTCAAGTCTATCTAGATAATAGTGAATTTTCAGGCGTTTTTGTAATACCTCTGAACAGGGACATTCGTATAAGAATATGATCATAACCTGTATCATATATGAGGATACTTACAATTGAAACTCATTATCTTTGGTACAAATATCGGTCGAATTCGATCAAAATTCGGACAATTTTTGTTTTTGGGGGCAATTGTTTTGGCCTCCATTTTGTTTTTGTTTTTTCAAAATACCCTGCCCTCCATCCCCTACCTTCAACATTACAATTTTTCAACAAAGTAGTCAGGGTAGATTAAAGAATAGTAAACGAGTGAAAATTATTGATAGAGTAAAAAACAATATTTGAGCCAATAATGCAAAAAGTGTGCAGAAGTTCATCATATGATTCGAATTAAAGTTCTTCAATCTCTGTCTACAATCATAATAGCAGTCATCGAAAGAGTTCTGTTCTTTGATTGCGATATACTTTAAGTGAATATAACATAAAATAGATTCACATTCTATTCTCTGCTTCAAATCAATTAAGCAGGATCACTTTGCGTAATGCACCTTGATTAAACAGAATATTCTGTCGGAACAATTATGAGAAGATATGCTCAGATGAAGTATAGAGTGAACCCATTCCTTGTTGGGTCTAATCGTTGAACTGACATATAATTGCATTTTTGACTTTGAATTTATTTTCATTCAATAACACCATTCACTCAAACCTACATTTAATCCTTCAACTCATCTGAGTTCACATTTAAATCAATTTTAGTTTTAGTGCTTTTATTTTTCTAAGCTCTCAGACATTCAAATCGCACTTCAAATGCATTATTTTTTTTGCAAAAATTCAAATAAATTAATATTTAATTAAGTATGTGCCAGGTCGGCCGAGACAGGGGTATAGGGAGGGGTAAAATTGCGGACAAGATGGCCACCACATTGGCTGCAAAAATGACGTTTAAAGTGGAAAGGACCCATTTTGACCGAAAGGACCCATTTTGACCGAAAGGACCCATTTTGACCGAAAGACTAAATTAAGTTTTATTGTTATCGACTTTAATGCTAAATAAGCAGTTGAGGCCAAACCTGGGTGATTCAGTCAATTCCAATAGTATTGGCTTTTGAGTACTACAGTATACTGTAGTCACACATAATAGTGAAATGCAGTCGAGTTTGAAAATCTAATGTTATATCAAATACTGTATATAAATATTATTTTATTTGAATATTTAGTCAATGACTGTAAATAAGTGACAAAAATTGTAAAAAAAACGAAAAGAAGTATCGAAAGCATAATTGAAAACTTGTTTTCTTTTCTGGAACTTTCATCCGACAAATCACGAGAAAATGTTTGAAATTATAATAAAAAGCTGGAAAACAAATTACAATGATTTTGAAACTGGTTAATCTTACAGGTGTACCAAGGGGCAATGTGTGCACGCGTTTTCTGATTTTCTCTTTTGCAAATTATCACCTAGGACTCATGTATTGAATATATAAATTTGTAGCGGCAGATGACCATTGTAACGGGTATAAATGGCAAATGGTCAAATTTACAATTCTAGTTTTTTTGAGCTTTCAGAATATTAATAACCCTGGCAATGTATATATTTTTTGAATCAACAAAAGACGTGAGATTTAATGGCATATAAATTGTTTTTATTAAATTATATTTTTTCTCAACTTTGAAATTTTTTTAAAGAAAATTCCAAAATCTCGTTGATAATACTATTCAGCTTGATTAGACGAGAAAAGTGATATATAATTTGTTTGGGTGATATATAAGTGATATTAATCTGTTTGTTCGAGGGTTTTTGTGAAAAACTATATTTAATTTTCCCATAGAATAGGCTGGAAATCCAGGAACTCCCCCTTAGAGTAGCCAAATGCCGCTGCAAATTTATGTATAAAATACATGAGTCCTAGGTGATAATTTGCAAAAGAGAAAATCAGAAAACGCGTGCACACATAGCTCCTTGATACACCTGTTAGAGTATACTGAAAATTGAATTAATTTAGGTTTTGGTACTGAAGGCCAAATCATAGCTCACTTTAAATATATGAATGAATGGATAGTAAGGTATTTATCGCTCTTTTGGGTAATTATAGTGAATATCAATAGAAATAATAATGTGATAAATCATAAGAAGTAATTAAACTTTGATTTTAATAATAGACAAGTTATAGATATAATAGTTGTTTTAAAAGTGACCTAAGCCATATTTTAAATTGATCAATTATAATATTTAATTTCAGCAAGAGTCAATTTAAAACTACATTGTTCAAAAGATTTTATACTCGTTAGAAAAAATGTTTGATTAGTATTCGGAATAAATTATGTTAAATACAAATAAACTAGTCTTTCAACTTTCAATTGACAGAAAATGATCAAGGTTTGGACAAGACAATGTGATTTCATCGTGCTTGTGCTATTGTCAGTTTGAATGATTGAATAAAATGGTAAAAATGATCGGGTGGTTTTTCCCGAAAAAATAATTTGAATATGAAATTAGTTTTGATTTTTTATTACATTTGAATTTTCCGCATAATAATGAACAAGTTCAAAAAATATATCAGTAAATAATTCGCAAATAGAGCAAGATACTTTTCCTAAACTGATCTTTTTATTGAATATGCCCATGGTTGACGCCATGCGCTCTGGTATGCTAATTTGTGCTAGATAATTTAATTATTATTAAGTATTTCGTATTTATTCAAATTTTACTTGTTCAAATTAGGTCGAGGTCAAGGTGATGATTGGGGCCGAGGCGGTGGTGGAATGGGTGGTGGTGGTGGATATGGACGTGGAGGCGGATATGGCCGAGGTCGTGGTGGTTGGGGACGAGGCTGACACTAAACGATAACATTTTTCATCCACTAATTGGCAGTTAATGTAATCAAAAATAATTTTCAATCCATTTGTATATTTTTTTAACGAAAAGTATTAAAAATAAACTATTTTTTCGATTAAATTGTTGTCATATCTAGAGTACAATTAAAACACTGCTACTCATTGATAAAAATTGTAAAAACATTTTGATTTTTGTCTTTTTTCATGAATAAAAACTTTTTTCTAAAACTAATATAAAAACTGTAAATAATTTTATTTTGTATATTTATATAATCGTTAAAAATGAGAGGGTCAGTATTGGAATAGACAAGGTTATTTATTTATTATAATTATTAGAAAAAAATTATTTTTCAATACAGAATTCGATTATAAGGTATAATAAAATAGTTATAAAATTATAAAAAAAAGTTTAATTAATACATAATTAATGTCAATATAAGACAAATAAGTATAAAAATTTAATATACCAAGTTCAATTAATGCAGTTATTTTTATTCCGGTGCTTTTATCAATCAGTTGCCTTAACCATGTCTACCTCTATGACGGCCACCGCCAAAGCCCCCACAACATTTTCCGCCGCCGCCACCATAGTAACCATAACCACCTCCACCGTTGTGTTTTCTATAACCACCATGGTGACCTATAAAGTTATATCAAACAGGTTAAATCTTATTTTGAAAATGATAACAAAAAATTACCTTTTTTCCGAGCATCAGTGCCAACCATAGATCCAAGCAATAGGAATACGCATAGAAAAATAATAAGACTATTTTTCATTTTGATTTAGTGTTAGTTTAAAATTTTTCTGACTGTATATACGTTTGTAATAATAATCAATAATAGTCTATAAAATATGGAAAGTTATTCTTCTTATATACAGTTTTGCTGGACAATAGGTGTAATTCCCCTGTTAGTCATTTAAGGTGATCTACGTAAAACCAGTCATTGTTTTTATTAACAAGAATTTACTATTGAATAGAATATTCTGTTAAATCCATAACTTTTAAAGTGTACCGAGAATTGAGTTAAGTTTTGGTACTGAAGGCCAAATCATAGCTCACTTTAAATACATGAATGAATGGATAGTAAGGTATTTATCGCTCTTTTGGGTAATTATAGTGAATATCAATTGAAATAATAATGTGATAAATCATAAGAACTTAAACTTGATTTTAATAATAGACAAGCTATAGATAGTTGTTTTAAAAATCATCTAGCAGATTTCATGTCTTGACAGTAAAAAATTGCAAGGTGAAAAAATTTTCGTTAGTTGCTTTACAAAAATATAAAGTTTCATTGAATTATCTTGCTTGGTTTAGGTTACAGTTATGTTTATGTCTGTCAGTGTTTAATCTGGGTGATAAGAATATAATTAAATTTTTGAATAAGTTATACAGTGCTTGACATTTCAACAGTTGCACTCTTGAATTGCGCGCTCAAAATATAAATTAAAATCCATATATATTTTGAGCGCGAAATTCAAGAGAGCAACTGTTGAGATGTCAAGCACTGTACATTGATTCTTATGGTTCGCTATTCTTAGGCCTCATTATAAAACTGTAATTTTAGCTTGGATATAGTGGTAACTGGTAAATTTTAGCCTGTCCATTGAAATAGGTCAATAAATCAAAGTTAAAGACAAAAAAGTTTTTTTTAATTATTATTATTTTTTAAAATTAATTAAAAATAATGTTCTCCTGAATTGTAACAAAACTACTTCAAAGTCACGTTTAAAATCATATAACACATTCTGAATAACTCAATAACCCAGTGCAAAATTAAAATACATAAAAAATCATTAATCAGTAATAAATATTATCTAGGGAATTTGACAATCCATGGTAATTCGAAAAAATATTACATTGTTCGTATGTATCCCATAATTAGGAACGAGTTATCAAACAAAATACAATATTAAACTTTGAAAAATTTTCTACAGCTTTTAAAATAATTAGCATGGGTCATATGCTAGTTACTAGTTAATTAATTCGGTGGTTAATTATCAAGATAATATTCAATTTTTTAGCAAGATTCAATTTGAAAACTTGATTGTTGATTGTTAAAGATTTTATACTATTTAGAAAAAAAATGTTTGACTAGTATTCGGAATAAATTATGTTAAATACGGAACAACTCGTCTCAACTTTTAATTGACAAAAAAATGATCATGATAAAATGTGATACCATCGTGTGCTTGTGCCCTTGTTAGGTTGAATAGTTAAATAAAGTGGTAAAAATCAGCAGGTTGCTTTTTAAATAAAAAATACTGAAAAAGATTTGAATATGAAATTAGTTTTGATTTTTCATAGCATTAGAATTTTGCGTATAATAATGAAAGAGTCCAAACATTTATCAGTGTATAAATTCGGCAAATAGAGCCATGCACTTTCTTTATGAATAGCAAACTGAACTTTTCTTTGAATATTCACAAGATTTTTGATAAAGAAAATAATATACATAAGCGCCGGTCTGTATCCAAGCAGAACAAGTTACTTCAGTTTCAAAGTATAATTTTACAATTGATCTAGAATAATTTTACAGTCTTCCACAACAATAAAAATGAACCTGGATATTAACTAGGCAATTGAAAATTTATTTGAATTGATAAAATCTCTTATTTACTGTAATATTAATGTGAAAACAAAGTTATTTATAATAATTCATAAGTAAAACCTACGGAGGTGATATATTGTCTATACCCCCTGCACATCCCTAATTATGACCATACTCACGTCAGCACTGCCATGCACACCAGTCCTGATCACTCCATGCACAAATCGTATAAACAAGACTTTTTAAGCACACAAACAGATCAATTGCTATTATAATTATCAGAGTGGAATTATCTCAGTCTGGCGCCAATAGAATGAGAAAAAGGGGACTTGAATGAAATAAAATATAATACTGTAACTCATGTGAACACAACACTAACTCAATAGTCTGTTCGCATTCAAGTTCAAGTATGCGAATTCACATGGAAAGTTCCAAGGTCAAAAGTGTTGTACTCCGTTTGAAAGTTGACCGGCTAACCTTTGAGTTGTTGTGTTAACTCGCCTTTTATTTGCAATGATGACACCAGACTCATCCTTACCGCTTTGCAGCCGTATTCTGGAGGCTCTGATAATTAGAGTTGAGATAAAGATTATTCGGACGAGTAATGAGTTCAATACATACAGTGTTCACACATTTCAGTGTCAAACAAGTGCTCAACTGTTGGTAAACTCGTAATAGATTTTCATATTACAAGTTAGACCTAGTTTTTAAACAAGGGCAAATACAAAAACTGAGCACCTAATTTATTATAATATTAGAATTAAATATTAGAAAACTTTTATTAATAACTTGAAAAAAACTTTTGAAATGATTTTAATTATTAGTCTGTTTTGTAATTTAAATGTATTGTTGTATTGCACGCCTGAGCGCCATATCTGCGAAATTGTTGCGCAAAATGCGTGTAATAAATAATAAATTCCAATTCAATAACTAATTATGCTTTCTCCAAATAATAGCAAGATGCAAACAAGGAAGTATCTTGTAAAAATGTTTCAAGCTCATTCGGTAAGCGTATAAAATCGAGTGAAACATTGATTCACTTCATTCGCTGCACTTATTCTCAATTCAAACATAACTTACGAATTGTTTATAAACTTTAAATAAGAATATGAAGTCAATAGTCATTGTTGTTCTTGCGATTTGTTTGCTACTGTGCCTCTTCATTGGGCCCATGGTTGATGCTCAATATGGTATGCTATTTGAGCTAGATAAATTGATTATCATCAATGTGTTTCGAAATTATTCAAATTCAACTTGTTCCAATTAGGTGCTTGGGACTATGACGGACAAGGTGATAGTGGATATGGACGTGGCATGGGACAAGGACGTGGTGGTGGATTTGGAGGTGGTCGTGGATATGGACGTGGTGGGGGATTTGGACGGGGTGGTGGTGGACGTGGTGGTGGTGGACGTGGACGTGGAGGCGGATATGGTCGAAGGCGTGGTTAAACGATAACATTTTTCATTTACTTATTGGCTGTTAATGTAATAAAAAATAATTTTTTATCCATTTGTATATATTTCTAATGAAAAGTATTAAAAATAAATATTTATTTTTCGATTTAAATGCTGTCATATCTAATGTACAGACAAAAATTAAAGTCTGTGAATAGTCATTAAGCGGATAAAAATTTCGATCAATTTTTAATCCTTTTTATCGGATTTTGAGAAATAATCTCTTATTAAAAGTCATATAAACTTCAAATAATAGTTTAGTTTTAGTGAAGTGTTGTGTTTGTGCAGTGAAAGCATGTCTTCGTTTTCACACAAAATAGTGTTTTGTTTTAATAATTAAATTAATCGAAAATAAATATGAAATTAAACATTAATTCAGTTTATTTTTATAATCAGGACCTATTGTTGAGACCCCTCACGGAAGATCATCTTATGTTGAGTGAACGGGGTCTTTAAATATCAATGAATGCAAATACAAATGACATCAATTGTGAATATTTTATAAATAGTTTGATATAATTATACATATAATTCAAATGTCATGTATTTACTGCGAGTCATATTCGTTGTAATATTTGTTCATTTGAATGTATTTCTCGTCATTTTTTATTTATAAATATTCAGCCATTTTATGAATTAATTAATTATTATTATATAATTTAAATGATATTTTTGAGTTGAATAATGAAAATAATTAAAATTTCAATTTTATTTCTAATCGCCTAAAGGAAAGGGTTCATTTTCAGAGCTAACTTTCAATGCTATGACTTAATTAGAATATCTTTCTTTAAACCTATTCATGACATGACATGACATGACATGACATACAGCAAATTGAATTAATTATCTCAATATCTCTAATACGTATAGATTTAAACAAAGCATTAATTACTGAGAGAAGTGAAGCAAAAGAATGTCAAACATTATGATTAAGAAATCATATATTTATCAAACATTAACCCTCTCTCACATGCATTCAAAACCGGATAATTATATCCCAAACAGAATATTAGGGAATAAACAATAAATGATATATTAGTCAAATGATATTTGTGTTGAGTTTGTCGTTAATGTCAACAATAGCTCAAAAACTATTAAAATACTGAATCAATAATAGATCGAAGCAATAATATAAAATTGAATGATTGAGCTAGTTCAACAAAAGAAATTTCCGGATCACAAGCAGGATTGGACAGACAGTGATGGATGAGGTCAGGAGTCTCACAAATAAGTGTTTCCGATCATTAGAGTGAATGTGAGGACACTTATAGTTATGACAATTCGATTACCTATTTCTCTGTCAGTTGTTTCTGTCGTATGTCTACTATTGCTTAAAAGAGAACAAAAGACAACTAAATCCTTGATCAAATTCAATGTAAGCCAGTACAGTACAGTACAGTGCAGTATTTCATTTCAATTTATAGAGAAGGTTAATCGAGAAAATTGAGCAGCATACTTAATTTTGATCCTAAAATCAGACGACTCATTCTAAAATTCAGCTTTATTTAAATTTACTTAAAATTTATAATCAATGTCAAATTTAAACTTACTTTGAATAAAGTTAACAAGTTACATTGAGTAGCTACTAGCAAGCTAGAAATTTATTAATTAAATCGATATATGAAAAAATAGTATGAAATCAATACAGGTTTATGCCTGTATTTAGAACGAACAGGTTCATAGGCGCTCATGTGTACAGTACTGGTACACTTTCATTATGTAATCTAGAATTTTCATTAATTTTTAAAAAACAAGTCTTTTATGTTAGCAATAATTCGCTCGATTTTCCTCATTTGTCGGCTTTATATGCTTTCTAATCATTAACATAGAAATAAAACTCTAGAATAGAGTATAAAAACAAATAATCCATTAAATTGTTTTGAAGTTTTATTTTCAAAAAAAAAGTGAATGAAAGCGAAGAAAATAGTAGACAATTATTCGTTCATTAGATGTGCACTAAAAAAGGTATAGTTTTTAGTTAACAATTGTATAGAATTGAATGCAATTTATAAAATGAGACAAAGAATAGCAAATAATTGCCTGAAAAACAGTTGAGATTAAATTTTTGCGAGTCGTATGAAAACTTATTTTTTAGAAACAAATTTAAAATGCATTAAAACTTTTATTTTTATTTTACTTGACTTATACCTAAGCTCTCCGAGGATTACATGTATATACTGTACACAAGAAATATATTTCTTCACAAAAGAAAAGTTGAGTTTTCGAGAAATGAATTCAAAAAATACTCTTTTCTATTGATCCCCAGAAATATTTTAAGTGTTTTCAATGAAACTTTTCATTCCATTGACTAATAAATGTTGCAGGGGTGGCCAATTAGGCTAATAGACAAATATACCCTTTGCCCTTTCAACATTCATGTTGCTCTCATAACCTTTCTCATTGATATTCAAATTCACCAATAATTTTATTTGAACTGAAATAGCTTACCCTGATTATATATATTTGACTTACAAACCAATTAATAATAATTGAGCTCAATTAACCTGTACTTCCCTGACCATTCTGTTTGGCTATCCCGACAAATAAAGTATATATTTTTTGCTTTTATTTTTTGCTTTTAAGTGAAAGCCTCTATCCTTTAGTTTTATCGTTTATTTGTTGTCTCGACTTTCACTGTTTGTTTTCATATTGTAAGTCAAGTCACATATGATATAAAACTTAAGACAAGAAATCTATTGACTCTTATTTCAGCGGTTTATACATTTTTTATTTATTTCGGAAATAAATATAAATAATTGATGTAATGCTCAATATTTAATATTACTTTCCGTTAGTTCAGCAATAAGTTTAAAATTAAATTAAATTTCGATTATTTATATAAAATATGATCTATTCTTAATTCTAAAGCATCCACTCAGATTGTTATTTGATCATGGTTATATATTAACTATGTTTCAAGCGAATTCCATTGAAAGGCGATTTTACATACATTATGTGCAAATCAGTTTAACTCTCTCCCGGGTACTTAACATGTCAGTCAATTGTTTGCTATTATTGTACCCACTAACATTAATTAACTGTTCCACTGTCCGTCCTCTCGAATTCGATGGAATAATGTAAAAGAATTTACAATCAATTCACTGAAAATCAGGCATTTTACCTCTCCCCTAGGTTTGCCAAAATTGGCCCTCGCTAGTTTTATAAATAAATTGAAATGATTTTACAGTATTTTATAGAAATATAAATTACTTCAATGTGTGAAATACAGTATTTGATATGAGTTTATGCTCCACATCGTATTAATATTTGAAAATCCTAGGAAATGAAAGCCTTGAAACCATATTTAAACAGGGACAATATGGATCATACTTTTATCTTGGCAATAATATTTTAGTAATTAAACAGAATTCAATTTATTCAAAAGTTTGTTCCGAAAGAGTTGATTCAATCAATTATTTAATATTAATTTTGCATAACCTCTCTGTGCATTCGCCGCAATAGTCCTATAATTATATTGATTTCTATTATTCAATACTTTTGTAGTCATTCTGAGCACACATTTGTCGGCAAATCTATGTTTAATAATATAAATGAGGGACAGGCAAAATAACATTCCCTTCTATACTGTATAGTCAACTGAAATCAGATGAAAGAAAATATTCAGAATTCTATCAATTTATACAAAAATTCAAAGAGTGCTGGTCTGCCGATCAGCACATGTTTATAACTAATCAAATCATATCAATGCCAATACAGTTCTTATCGGATATTTTGAAAAAACACTGATACTAGTATTAGCAAGATAATCTTATAGTTTGATAATTGAAACGAAGAACTGTAAAGTAATTCATTGTTTGATTACTTTTATTACTTCTAACAGTTATGTCAATTCAAACTAACATTTATAGCTCTGTACTCTCTGTACTCTCTGTACTCTCTGTACTCTCTGTACTCTCTGTACTCTCTGTACTCTCTGTACTCTCTGTACTCCCTGCACACTCTGTACACTCTGTACGCTCGCTTATGTTTTTGAGAACCGGTCAATCTGTCCGTCCATTTAATTTTTAAGTAAAGAATAATTTTGAAAATAAAAGTAAATGTGTATCAAAAGAAAATATTTGTGAACTATTGATATATTTTTACTGTTATTGTAATAATAGTTATAATGCTTTACAATAACAATAAACTTAATTCAATTCTTATGTCCAGCGCTTGTGTTGAGCGCAACATATTTTGCTAATGTAATCGCATTTCGGCTCAGCTATTGATGAGAGTTCCTGTGCTTTCATTTTATTGATGATATCAGATAAAAATCATGTCATTAGTGACCAAGTATTGGCCTCATTTGGACCATCACAATATATTTCATTGCCTGTGGACCAGATTAATTTATAGCCATCAATAGAATTGTCTTTTATTTTCATTTTGATGCGAAGATTCGCCTTTATTGCAGTCAAGGTTACAAAATGTTCACATAATCAAGGGGGTCTTAAACGGCATTCGATATTTCGAAACTTTTGTAAATAATATTTTTATTGTTAAGCATTCAATACATCGGTTGAAAGCATTCCATTTATATATTCGTTTACCAATCGAGGCCTCAATTATTGATATTGTGTCGAAAGCTCTGCACTATTTGTGGTGCAGTCAGTCTTTTCACCATTAATTGAGCGACTATTCTGTCGAATCCCTTTAGGGACAGATTTCAGGCACATTTTTTTAAGTCAATTCTCACTCAAATTATTTTCATTTAATGCCTGCCATCTTTTGTTTATAAGTTCTGGGTATAACGCTTATTAGACCCGTGAGGAATATCTTGTTGTGGTGTCTGAGAGTAAAGAGCATTCAAGCATACACTGAGACATAAATTGAGCTTAGCTACATTTTAACATTAATAATAATTGTAAATATTTTTGTGAACAAATAGACCGATTCTAATGGGAAGATGGCATTGAATTAATTGTCAATCAAACTGCGAGTATATTCTCAACAGAGATAACGTGATCGAGTGATCCACTGCTCAGTGCACTGGCATTCCTGTTACTCAACTCAACTACAGTGCAGTATATTTGCTGACAATTATTTCTTATTTAATATCTGATAAATTAATTAATTAATTATTTTTTCTCTTTATTAAAAAACATTTTTATTGTTTAGAAACACCAATCAATTGATGTTTTGTTTGGATGAGAATTGTGTGAAATTTTCAATTACTTAAACAAAACAAAAATATGTGAAGCGGTATAACAGCGAAGCATAGAATCTGTCGAACAATGTTGGACTTAAATCATATGAAAGCTATTATATATAAAAAATGTTCAGTTTGTCTATAATCGTACCCAAGATTCTTGATGGCTCCAGCTCAAAAACCTAGCGGGGTATTTTACCAACTTTCAAAACCTAAGTTGAATTTGGGATAAGCTCCCTCCACTGTGTTCCCAGGGTATCCCTAGTCTGTATCTATGCTACAAAGTTGCAGAACAACTATCTTTATATTTGATGCATATCCGGGTCAATTCACAACCTAATGCTTAAATATAATAAATACAACGAAAAAATAGTAGTCGTATTCGATTGCGAATCACGTTTCAGCGAAAGATTAATAAGTGATTATTTAACCAGGATATATATCGAGCAACAATCAGAACTAATGATCAATCCTTAGTGATAATGATTGGATGATTTATTTGTAATGAATGTCAATATATTATCGGATGTCTCCGATTAAATCAGTGAATCACTTGGAAAATCAGAGATGCGGACATTGAGGGTTGAATTGCATGGGTGTGCTCGTCTACACGTCCAAAGAGAATATTTTCAAATAATAATTACCAACATTCTATATACATAATTTTGAACTTGGCCAACTATAGTAATATCCAAGAGATCAAGAACACCTAACATACTAGGGTACTTATAGTTGGCCAAGATCATATTCGTTTGAACCCACGTCTTTGATAAAAGAGAATTCAATATTAATAATTAAAACTGGAGTTCAAGTTCTTGAACCAGTGGGTCAGGATTTGGTGGTTGCTATGGGTCCGTCATTTGTCCTGTGAAGTCTCAGATCCGTAGCATTGCCCAACGACACCGTGAGGTAAAAACACTGCCTGTAATCCTAGAGTCGACACTGTTCCCCAAAAGGGGGTTTGTGCACAAAAATGTTATGTAAATGTATTTTTCCTTATTTTTTTTAATTATATTTATATATATTTTTGTTTTTTTGTGTATTATTTTTTATCTGGGCTTCAATTGATACAAATATTTGCTTGTACTGTAAATGCGCATAATTTTCATAATTTCAATGACCGAATCGTTTATATAATTCAGTATTGATTTAAAGTTTTATCACAAAATGTATATTTATTTTCACTGTTTATTCAATAAATAAATTCTATATTTCTCTCAGTTTTGGTCTTTCTTTATAAATTGATTTTTGCTTTTGTTATCTGATTTTCAAATCACTCGACTGTGGTTTCTGTCTTCTATTCTTATGAAAATGGCCAGGGAGGGTGGCTGGCATTTAACAATATGCTTGGTTTCAATGTTCCCATATTTTATTCAAATAATACACATATCCTCAATGATGAATATGAAGAGTGCCCTGGATAGAATCATATGATAATATTTGACACTTCTCGTTTGATATTAATGAGCTTGATCATATCTGGTTCTTATCTGAATAGGAAAAACAATTTTTCTTATCATTTATGCCTTCTTTCACAAAATCTGTTTTTATACTCAATATTGAAAATACAAAAGAATTTTTGTTTCGGTGAACACAGACTTCAATGAGTGATAAATGACATCAAAAATATCTCAACTATTTGTATGAGAGATGCGGAGGTCAGTCCTCACTGGTAAGGGGTATTTGAACGGGTGAAATGATGGATGGAAACCCTATATGGGGTGTTGAACATTTGTGTTAGCATCAGGGGTAAAATGGTGAACAAAATGGCGTCAAAATGATGCGAAAACATGGTCCACGAAAAACTACGATCCGGCTCAATTTTACCGAATTTGCACGCTTTCCAGTAAACTAATGATAAATTTAGTCATGTTGAACCGAAAGGTCCTAGGGTCAAATTCGTCGGCAGAAGGTGATGGTAGGCATTTTGCCCATTTGAGCGACCATTGGAGTATTTGAGCCTTACCCACTCCATTACCCCATTCCTCATCACTGATATAGAAATTTATGAAAATATTAATTTTATGGCTTTTTTTATTCTAAAATAATTCTATATTTAATAAAAATTGGTTTTTATATGATTTATATGAAACCATTTTTTATTTTAGTATAAGATCTTCGTAGACCTGAATAAAATCTATTCGCTGATAAATTATCCAGTTCACTTTTATAATAGTCCAATCAATTCCTTAGTGAATCTCAACATTTCTGTTCAAAAATTATTTGACTAAAAATTCAATTTCATTAGCAATACATTACAAAATATGAACATTGAATAAACAGGAATTGATTTTATTATCCATTTTTCATATTTTTCACAAAGAATTTAATTTTCTTTATTCGTATAAATTATTACTTTAAAGAATATTTCGGTTCTGTTTATATAATACGCTATAATAAAAACTTTGTTAAAATTGTCTTATATTATATTCATACTGTATAACAAACAGCAGGGATGTCCAAGCTCGGTAAAGCTAGTGAGGGGTAAACTTATTTGGATTTGACCAATAATTTTCCGCCTAAAAAGAGGGGTTGAAAGCTTTTCAAAAAATGCACTTACTTTTCAAACCACCTGGAAGGTACTTTTTACCTTCATATTAAAGTTTTACTCCAATTCTCTTTACATTTATTTGTCTTCATTGAAAATATGAACAGAAAATCTTGATTAAAACAAAACTTAATTAGAATAAAGTCTAATTAGTCTGTACTCTACCCTGCACTCTTCCTTGTATTGTTACAGTAGCTCTACATAAACTTCATAGTTGTGTGCTTTCATCGTGTATTGCATTCAAAGTCAAGTGATTTTTATTTCTATTTACTGTGAAATTCATGAATAAAAGAATAGTTCGAAAAAAATTCTTTTGATTATTCTTTATTGTATGGAAGAAGTCGTTCCCATCTATCAGTGCTATCTTTCTATCAAAACTGACTCCCTTTTCATTATTTCATTCACTCTTTCACTCATTCTGTGTTTGAATGCAAATTCATACCAAAAAACTTTCAGAGCCTTTAAGTCAAATACAAAGAATTTCAATGATATTCTTGAGTCGATTCGATTGAGATTTGAATACTCGCCTATTATTGCAGAGATTGTGTGGAAATGGATTAAATAAACGATTCAATACAAAGAATGCATTTATTGCGAAATAACTTCTATTATATTATAATTCTTAGACATAATTCCTAACAAATTATTTTTCGATTCATTAAATCCCTTCTGTAGTTAAGGTCCAAAAAATGTCATTCTTTTCATTTCATTCATATGAGTCATTCATTTTTAATATTTGTAAAGATTTGGTTTGAGAACCAGTCGATTGATATTTAGAAATTTGATCTATTTACTTTATAATACTATTTACTCTATTAATACTATTCTATTCTCTCTAATATTAAACCTCTTTTTTACTAATTTAACAATAATTTGAATAAAAAACAAAATAATATTTCTATTTATATCGAGTAAACGCCAAAAATTAATATTAATTTCAATGCCCGTCAATCTTAAAAGCATGATATCTCAAATAAATATTGCTAGTTTAAATTAAGGTATACCAGTGATAGGCAATGGGTGGTTGGAGGTTTACCCCTCCCTTAGGATTTTGGCTGTGGCTAACCTTCCCTTGTTTGTCGATGACATGGCTGAAAAACTCGAAAATGGGAGCACTTTTCGGAGAAAAAATTGATTCATTTTACCTCTTTTGGCCAAAATTTTGGCTGATCCCCCCCTGTCGTCCACCCATTGCCTATCTCTGAGGTATACCCTGTGTGTGTAAATTGAATTTATTACTTATGATTCGAATAGTATTCGAAATTTTTATTTCATTTCAATAAAGCGATAGAAAAAGTCGTTTTAATCCTAATATTATATATAAATAATATAGTCTTAACTCAACTTAAATAAACATATAATACGATAAATGTTTGCTAACATTAATAAAGATTTTGTCTGATCTGAACATAAAAATATATACCTCTATATCGAGGCATACTTTTTATGTACAGTATTTGATTCTGAAATAAGTTCACTAAAGATTAAGTGAAGTAATTGAATGTCGAAACGAATGTCGGAATAAAAAATATATTCACAAATCGTTTTCTTTCGATTGAAACGATTTGCGACATAAATAATCTTATGATCCGATTATAGTTTACATAAAATATTACTTTCCTTCGAAACTATCAAATATGAATGACCAGGTCTTTTCTAAACTTATCGATTATACCTTGCTGAATTAAACTATTTTATTTAAATTCGCAAATAATATGGATAATTGAACTTTTACTCAAATAACAGAAATAAGTTATGAGACTTCAACGTTGATCTATGTATTTGAAGAATATGAAAGGTACAATTTGGTACAATTTGGTTTAGTCTGTACCCAGTGAGCTCCACCACAAGAGCTTTTGTCCGAACTTTGTCTTTGTGTTGGACTAACTGTTGATTTGTTTACCGAAAGCTCACACTTTGGGGCCGACAGAACCGCTATAACTGGGCGTCCGTTCAGATCACTGTGTTTTTTGCTGCTTTAGATGGAGAGCCTCTGGTGCTTGAAATGGGTCCCATCTCTGATGCAATGTCTCAGAAACAAAACGTAATTGCTTTTACTGACAGAATAATAAGATTAGAGCCAAAGAAAGGACTGACAAATGGAGTTCATATTACAAGATTCGTGTCAACAAACTTATGTAACATTTTTTTGATCGATATAGTCATCCCTGCAGTCAAATCAGTGTTTCTATTGTACAGTCAGTCACTGATGAACTCTTTGTTTTACTTTTGCCCGATTGGTCTGTAGCGCACAGAAAGCCCAAAGACATCAACACATGAGCTCTCAATGATTTTGCTGAGGAATATGTTTTTTGATGCTTTAATAATACTGAACAGTCATATGAATTATTATTTCTTTAATTTAGAAGAAGAAAAAATACTTTATTATTACATTTGACCACTTTTTCATAACCGTATGATTTCTGTAAACATAATATTTGTTTTTTGTTGAAAACTCATATTAATTGTCATTTCGCTAAACAAAAGTTCGAATAAATGATCGGGTTGCTTGTTTGAATGCTTTCCAGGACATAAGCTAGATAGAATATAAATATGAGAATGTGTGCAAAAGTTGAAGAATAGCTGGAGAATAGAAGAAGAAAGGAGGCAGGTGCTCTCAACCAATTATTAAACAAAGTTAGTCTAAATGAAGATACGCTTAAATCTCATGACTACAGTAGCTAACAATGGATACGAATGTACATTAATATTATGAACTATTCTTATAATTCAAGATAAGATAATAAAGAAAACGAAAGGGAATTGGAGTAAGAGTACAGTAGAGCAAACGATGTAAAAGTTGTAAATTTACTGTAAGCTACCCTAAATTTACCAGTAGTACCGGTCAATTTAGAGTAAGTTATGACCAGTGTAATTTGACGTAAGAATCGCGATTCTTACACAGCAACATTATTGGTGGTGTAATATTGGGTTCAGTATTATAGTTTACTTTACATATACACAACTCATGGGTTCAAACGTGAATTATGTACACCAGGGGCAGCAAAATCGACAAAAAATCGTCCTTTGGTTATGACTAATTAAGTGGCGACATCTATTGCAAAATGTTAAACCACCAGTTCGTTCAAAATATGTGAAACAAAGATCTTTTAAAAAAATTATTAATAGAAATCTATTAAATTTACTGTTTTTGAGTATGTAAGTAATCATAACAGAGTAGTTAACATGTTTTTACATATTGCAAAATTTACCCCTATATGTAAATTTACCGTAAATTAACAACGTTAAGCAGAGCCAATCCTCTTACAGGTTTGAACTCTTCAATAGTCGCAAAATGTTGAGAACAGACGCTTTGAAAGGCTTTTATAGTCTTAAGTATCCATTCTTTTTGTATTTGTTGTGCGAATCAGTATTGCTATGAATTAATTATTTTGTCTCTAATACTTATTCCCTCACATTCCTAATGCCTGTGCTCTATCACTATCACTGGTAGACTCACGAACACAGATATACTGATTCTCTCATTCTATATATCTATCTATCGCTGACTTATGAGAACTCTTTTTCGTAAGAAAGAGAATAGAAATCTCTATTCAATAGTTTCCGCAAATCTTCTCTCAAATACTCAAATAATTTAATTTCCAAATCACAGGAACTAATCAATAGAATCAACCTTTGCTAAGAATTAGATGCTAGGTCATTACTTTAACAAGGTACACAGTATTCATATTTAAGTTATCATTCCTTTGAAATCCAATTTGAAAAAGATTTTGAATGTTCACTAAGTCAACTGGAATGGTAACCTTTTTGACAACCCGACCCCCCCCAAAGCTCTTTCATGTTCACTTATTTTAACCTTGTTAAAACTCGAATCCCATAAATTGTCAGCTTTAGTAACAGAACTAATTTTCACACGATTAGTAGCAAAATTTATGTGTCCGGGTACATTTGCACGTGAATAATAACATCAATCTGTACTTAGCATTGGCTCAGGACCATTAGTATATATATATATTCAAATATCTTCTTTAGAGTCAAATGAATTTAGATATAATATAATCACAAAATATACCCAAACCGTAGAACTGAAACAAAGAATAAAATTGTTATTTAATATTGTAGTCAAATATTCTTTTAATTTCAAAAACCAAATAACACGAAATCTAAGTGGAAGGCATGGAAGAGCCATTTCCCATATTAAATATTGAAAGTTAAGGTAAGGTTTCATTAAAATAAAATTTTATTCTTCTATTCACTCATTAGATTTGAAAATTTCTCAAAACAAAAATTTATGTTTCGTAGAAATAGAAAAACCGACTTATTCTGACTGTGAGTACATTTAGTTCACTCTTATTTCGATGTTTTCAATGAAATACTTTTGCGAATTCATCTCTTCTAGACTTCAATTATTTATCGATTTTTGATAAAATTCTAAATTTTTTCAATTTATATCAATTTTATTTGATATGAATCAGAGAAATCCAAACTCCGGGATATGAGCTGAGAATATATTGGTACTGGTAGGAACTTTTATTAAAGCCTAACATAATTAACGACTCTGGTGTTTCAGCCGTTTCGGTTAACCGAGGATTGTTTTTGTGATCCCATTAGGTATGTCTCTGAACATTAATATTATAGCGAATAAGGAAATAATGGCTGAAATAGTTTTAAAAAGAGTTCAAAACAACAATTTTCACTCGAATTGCTTGAAATATGAATTAGTTTTTCTTTATTTTATTTAATTCCGTCTAAAATGTACTCTTATTTGAATTATTGATATTTAATCAATATTCTCATCATTTATTGTGTTGAATGAATGTCAAACCTTTTTTAAGACAAATAAGATGTTCTGGGTCAGGTGATATATGAAGTTCTCTGTTCGACAATTTAATGCACATTTAAATATAAACATATTTCAAATGTGAATAAAATCCGCTTTTAGTCCTCAATTGGTTTATGATTTTCAATCTGTAAACCGGATCAATATTAGGATAAAATATAAGATTTTATATGAATTATAAACAATATGAAGAAGTAAAATAAGACAGTTAATATTGGTTTTATGTTTTGCCCAGGGGCTTATTATATACTATTCAATAATACGTATAACTTTTGAACGCTTTGCAAAAAAGCCATCTTTGGCTGAAATTGTGCTGTACACAGTCTACAGTAGTTATTGATTTGATACAAAACTGGCCAGGGTAGATCATTGATACAGCAACCAATTATAAGATTATAATATAAATATAACAAGAAATTAACCAAGAAGATAAATTTAGTAGGTTATTATAATAATAGATTCTAAACATAACCAGGGTAAGTGATTTTCATAAAAAATATCTCTAAAATCTGAATATGTGTTAACTGTGAGTATTGAAATATTCGGCACTCAATATAATATATAACCATTTTTTCATTTTCTTATACAGTCAATTCTCGTTATAAGAAGCCCGGATATAAGAAACACCCGCTTATTGTGTACACTAAAAGTTGATCTG